>JADWQK010001327.1:276747-399792 GCA_017933935.1 Sesamia nonagrioides
GACCTCAGTTCAGCATAATGTCCGATGACAATATAAGGTGAACCATCATTCATTTTTCAGAATTTGTGTGTAGTAGAACCACACATAAAATCTTGGTGATTCAACTAAAAATAAAGTTGCTTCCTTATTCAGTCATAGAGCAGAGCATATGGCGTAACAGACAACAGTATCCATTCATCCGTTATTTGGTTCCCAAGAGCAAGGCTTAGATTGTTTAGGGTTTCATTTTAAAATATTACTATCACTGGGAAATTTTAATTAATTTATTATATAATGTTAATACTTACATAAATGTTATATAGAGTTATTATAAACTAGCGGCCGCCAGCGACTTCGTTCGCGTGGAGGTAGTTATGCTCCGCTCCTTTTGGTCACAGCGTGATGTTATATAGCCTAAAGCCTTCCTGAATTAATGGGCTATCCAACGCAAAAATAATTTTTCAAATCGGTCCAGTACTTCCTGAGATTAGCGCGTTCAAACAAACAAACAAACTCCTCAGCTTTATATACCTATTAGCATACATCTGTGAAAACGAGTTTGTTTGTTCCGATTTCACGCAAAAACTACTAAATAGATTTTGATGAAATTTAGTTTATTCCCAGGAATAACACATATAATACTTTTTATCCCGATATTTTCAAGGAATCGAAACTTACGTGGGTGAAACCGCGGGGCGGAGTACATTCATAACTTTAACTACAAAAACAGTCCTAACTGCTTTGAAATAAAGTGGCTCTAAATATCAGCTAACACCGACATGCAGTAAACTGTAGGGAACATGGTTTCAGTTTGTAAGTTTTAAGGACTTTTTTAATACCTAATTATAAACTACTAGCTTTCCGCCCGCGGATACGCCCTCGTGGAGTTCGGTTATATCGCGCTTTTTAGACTTCCCTCGGGAATATCAAATTTTTCCGAGATAAAAGGTAGCCTATGTTCTTTCTCAGGGTCTAAAGATTGTCTGTGCCAAATTTCATCAAAATCGGTTGAGAGGTTTAAGCGGGAAAGCGTGACAGACAGACAGACAGAGTTACTTTCGCATTTATAATATTAGTATAAGGATTGCTTGATCGCAGCCCCGCCTGATGGTAAGCAGTAATGCAATCGTTGATGGTAAAGCGCGCTAGTTTAATAAGCCCATTCACTCAAAAAACTGAGTGAATAGGAAGGAAGACGGCAATTGAGCGAGGTGATGCAATGTTTAACCCAGAGGGAGATTGATCTGGAGACCCTCCACGACCAAACTCCCGACACAACAACCTTTGGCGCATCGTACCCGGCACACATCGCAACACAACTGCTCAGACCCGTCCTCCTTACGGCTTCAAAAGACATCATGCCGGAACACGACGAATCGCTTGGCGGCAAGACTGTGTCTGGTGGGTAGTAACTTCTGCCGGCAGCCGATGTTATGGTCACTAAGTGAAGGAAAATATTGTGTGGTAATCGGCCTGTCCTAGTATCGAAATTTTCAAAACATTATGACATCCAACTACTCGCATTGCATGGGCTCGCTTGATAGATTTTAGCCCACTTCCTTCCGAAGTGAGCAGACCAGGTATTACTTAGCAATGTGAACATTATAGGCAGTTGGAGGCATTTACAGACATTTAAACTTACGTACACAAACAGCCCGGTTTCTCGATAGTAGGCCATAACATCGGCTGCCGGCAGAAGTTACCACCCACCAGACAAAGCCTTGCCGCCAAGCGATTCGTCGTGTTCTGGCATGATGTCTGGTAAAGCCGTACGGAGGACGGGTCTGAGCAGTTGTGTTGCGGGCGTGTATGACGGGTACGTTGCGCCATCGATTACGACCAAATTCTTGACACAACAACATGTGTCGGGAATTTGGTCGTGGAGAGTCTCCAGATCAATCTTCCTCTAGCGCAGCATCGTTTGGTCGTGTTGGTCTATAATTACTTTTAAAAAAAAAGCAAGACTCGGAACAAACACCTGTAGGCCATACAAATATTTGTTCCGTGAAGGAATCGAGCCCGCGGTACGAAGCGCAGCAGTAGAACGTTTACGCACTGCACCAATCGTGTCTTTGGTTATGCTAAGTTAGGGATTATGCACACTGCAGCTTTAATTTTGTTGTATGTTTTATATCATCCCACTAGCGGCCGCGCGCGACTTCATCTGCGTCTTGTTTTATATGCTCCGCTCCTATTGATCGCAGCGTGATGTTATTTGGCCTAAAACCGTCCTGGACTAATGAACTATCCAACGCAAAAAGAGTTTTTCAAATCGGACCAGTAGTTCACAAAGTTAGCGCACGTTTCAAGAGCAACAAACTCTTCAGCTTCATATATTAGTATAGATAGATGAGGCAAAGGATTACTGTCCCATCGATTCAATTCACAGCCACACATTGCCCCCTTATAGACGTATCAATCCACAAGTCGATGACCTATTCACTGAATGGACTTGTTCAAACCGCACAGCTCGCGGGGAGTCGATACACTTACATACACTTATGTATCTGTTTGTTAGAGTGTTTGGTCATTGGATGCACTTAAACGCGCATTAGCAGTGGCATATCCATCTTCTGTAAGTTAACACAGGCGCTACTGTGTTATAGTGATTGGTTAAGACGACACTTAACGTGTGTATCTTTATGTCCTATAATAATTATCTTCTATACTTTTAGCCTTAAAGTTGTAGTTTGATTGATAGTGATACCGATTCCCTTCATTGCGATACAGGATTAATTCTAAATTTAAATAAATTAAAAAAGGAGTAGAGCGGCTGCCGGAAAAAGTTACCACCTACCAGACAAAGTCTTGCCGCCAAGCGATTCGTCCTATTCCGGCATGATGTCTACTAAAGCCGGGCGGGTCTCAGCATTTGTGTTGCGATGCAAGCCGGGTACGATGCGATGATGATGTGTGTCGGGAGTTCGTGGAGCGTCTCTAGATTAATCTCTCTGGCGCAGCATTGTTGATCCCGTTCTTGGGTTTAACATTGCATCATCTCGCTCAACTGCCGTCTTCCCTCCCGTTTTTTAAGTGAATAGGCTTAACAAACTAGCGCGTTTTACCATCAACGATAGCATCACTGCTTATCATCAGGCGAGATTGCGGTCAAGCACTAGTTTATAATTTAAAAAAAAATAGCCAGCGCCTTGAGTAGTGACGTCTTTAAAGTCCCCGTGCTTTAAATCACCTGTAAAATTAATATATTTTATTAAATTAATGTTGCTTCACTCACTTATTACTCCTGAATCGTGAATGCGTCTATAATCATTTAAACTCACATATACAAACGGTCAGACCAGTACCCCAATTTTTTAACACACTATTATTATCAGTTGGAATAATTTCAAAGCACGTTGCTAATCCATTGCTCCATGGGTTAGAAAATATGTCTGCTCAACAGACCTAAATAGCGCAATGAATGTTGTTGACCTATCAAAATGAAACCCATTGCTACTGATAGTGTGTTTCGCATTTACCCTGCTGGAACATTAAAAGGTTTTAAAATTTATAAACAAAAAAAAAACTCGACCTCAAACTCCGTTTTGATCGTAAACCTATTGCTTAATAAGAACAGCCCCTGTAGCCAATGTAACATCGCTTCATAGCGAAACGAAATCGAATACTAAACCAACCAATGGCGGGAACGATTGACCACGTGATTTATCGCGTCGCGTGGTCGATCGTTCCCGCCATTGGTTGGTTTGGTATTCGATTTCGCTTCGCTATGAAGCGATGTTACTTTGTCTACAGGCCCAGGTCACCGACGCGTATTTTAAATGCAACAGAAATATAATGATATTTCGCGTAGCGCGAGGACAGTTCATTAGTGTGTGTGTTATCTGTGAAGAGTTCACACTCACATGCACTGGTTGCACGCTCATAACAACATAGTCCTTAACATGCCACTGGAGTTTTGAGCGCTTACTGTAAATAGACGATTCCAAATCTTTTCCTCTTTAGCAGATTCCTTATTAGGGATGTTTCCTGGGTAAAAAAAAATGATTCTATTTAGTCCGTCATGCAGATTATGGAAAAATATTGGATACGTATATTTTGTTTCATCAAATCAATAAAAATTAACAAATATAAAAGGCATCAAAGATCAGGAGTGGTGGCTGGTGACATCACTGCTCGCTAAAAACTGTAGCGTGCAGTGACGTCACACGAGTTTTCAATGCACTCTGTTGTCTTCAGTTTTTGTTTATATGAAAAAAGAAAAAAATACGTGTCTAGTATTTTTGAAAATCTGACTGACGGACTAATTAGTTTTTTTTAGTCAAATACCCGTCTACCAGCTCAGTCAGAAATGATATCTACCTACCTAATTCATACAGTAAGCCAGTTAGCAACGACACGATAAATCAAACAGAAAACCTTAATCTTACCCATACTATCCAAACAGTGTCTCCAAAACGACATTGTGGGAAAACATTTTCGTATCGGATGTCGTACATTAGCGCATTAAAACGATACATTACACGTCACTTATCCGCCGTTGCCGCAATGGACAGATTGGTGACGTCCGGCCCGATCCGACCCGCCCGACCATTATCCAATTTATACGAATTTGCACCGAGTGACGGTGATCTGTTATTATGGATGCAATAACGCTTAGTGCTTTTCTGATTGAGTTATAAAAGATACGGTTTAGTGTAGAAGATTGGAGTTAATTTGCTTATAGTTTTGTGTTAGTGCAGAAAACAAAAGCTAAGTATGGATGTTACTGTTCAAAGATTTTTGATATTGAACGGAAAAAAGCAGTTGCACTCTGGCCTTATGTAATGCTCTGATATATGGCCACACGGGAGTGATGATGATGACGTCACACTGAAGTTTTTGCGCGAAGGCTGTGCTTACGTTCATGTTCGAGGTCATTGGTATGAAGAACTGGGTGTAAAGTTCACTCATCCTCCATAGACAAGGGAGGATCCTCCAACCAGACGTGTATTGTGTCTGGTAGGCACTCGCCCAACGGTATATTTTATATTTAAATAGTGTTCTTATTGTCTGTGGTCACGTCCGGTCCTCTTGGTCAATACACTATCCAGTAGTGTATTGACTAGAGGATTTGACTCAAGTTGACACGAACGTCAGTTTGCGGACCGCCTGTAAATTGTTCCAGTCCTCTGATGCAGGCGGTATGAAAGACGAGGCCAAATAATTCATCTGCATCGTAGCGGCGTCAACATCTACAATATAATCTATATCTATACTAATATATAAAGCTGAAGAGTTTGTTCATTTGTTTGAACGCGCTAATCTCAGGAACTAATGGTCAGATTTGAAAAAATATTTTTACGTTGAATAGCCCATTAATCCAGGAAGGCTTTAGGCTACATAACACGGTTCGACCAATAGGAGCGGAGCATATAAAAAAAAACATATCGAAACCTAAAACGCAGGTTAAACCGTAGGGCGGCGATTAGTAAATACCTAATATTATTATTGTCACAGTGGCCAATCTCAGTACTCAATAATTTATTCCATTCCATAATGTTGCATAATAGTTCGTACCTATTAAAATATAGAATCAATTATTGATTGTGCCCTGTCGGGCACAGAAATTATTTTGTTTCTTTTTTTTTATGGGAGTCAAAGATAATTTATTTTGCAAATATGGGTATAATAATGTTGTTACATGAATAAAGGTACTATGATCAGCCATATTTTACTAATCAGCATGCAATATAAATTAAAATTGAGCGGTACATAAAAATAATTGATTATAAAAGTAAAAATAAGGATAAGAATAAGGAATTACATTTTATTAGGAATCTGTATTGTGGTTCCTCCCTTTGCATGCAGTCAGAACATTAAAATCTTTCTTTATAATACACTTTACGAATAAGGAAGTTCTGCATTTTTTTTTTAAAGTGGCAATAGCAGTTCTCTCCAGTTTTTAGGCAGTTTATTAAATACTAGCTTTTCGCCCGCGGCTCCGTCCGCGTGGAGTTCGGTTATATCGCGTTTTTTTTTAAAAGTACCTACCCTATTATTTAATCCCGACTTCTGACTTTACATTTGCAAAATTTCAAAGCAATCGGTTCAGTAGTTCCGGCGTGAAAGCGGAACAAACAAAGAAACAAACTCACTTTCCCATCCATACTAATATTATAAATGCGAAAGTAACTCTGTCTGTCTGTCTGTCTATCTATCTGTCTGTTACGCTTTCCCGCTTAAACCGCTCAACCGATTTTGATGAAATTTGGCACAGACAATCTTTAGACCCTGAGAAAGAACATAGGCTACCTTTTATCCCGGAAAAATTTGATATTCCCGAGGGAAATCTAAACAGCGCGATATAACCGAACTCCACGCGGGCGAAGCCGTGGGCGGAAAGCTAGTTTATAATATTAATTAAGGATGATCGGAGCCATACATAACATACTTTTGCGCATAAGGGCTGTTCCTGTAGCCTGAAGGCATATCCTTCCATTGTCTCGTCTGTTTCTCTTGTTAAGGAAGAAAATAAATGTATGTAATAATTAAAATGGTATCAACAAAGATTAGCTCGTTTCGCAGGGGATAATGGCCCCGATTTTCTTGCCAACAAACTAAATTCGCATTAAGTTCAGTGCAGTGTAGTTCTTTCTACTTCCTTAAGAAAAGGATAGAAGATATATATTTATTTAGTCCCATCCATACTCACAACTTTTCGGCGGCTAAGCGATTGACTGCTTCGCTGCGTTTCGCGCGGTCTACTCCCTCACGGAACAAATATTTGTATGGCCTACAGGTAGTTGTTCCTGATCTGCATATTTGTGTACGTGAGTTTAAATGTTTGTAAATGTACCCACGATACAGGAGAAATTCCTAGTGTGGGGTGTAGCGATATCTACAAACGCCACATACAAACGCCACATACAAACAACGCGTGATACTGACGTCATATGGATTCTACATCTCGCAAGCAGAGTTTACCGGGCAACTAGCATAATTTACCAAATTCAACCGTTGGGCAAGTGCCCGCCAGACCTAACACCCGTCTGGTCAGCAGACCCTTCTTTTTCTATAGAGGATGACTGAACTTTACTCCCTATTCCTCATGTCTCCACTTAGAGCAATATTGTATATAAAAAAAACCGTATTAAAATAATAGTAATTAATACTTTATTAATAGCCAAAAATGCGGTGTTTAATCTGAATAAAAAACCATTTACATGCCCAAACCAAACAACAACAGCAATAACAATTTTAACTAAGAAGGCAATAAAAATGTAATTGAAAAAAAAAAAACGGAATCACTGTGCAGCTTATCGACTCCACGGCAAATTGCCAAGAGTTGCAATATTCAAATTAAAAATAAATGTGTATTCATTTGCAGACATTAATACGGTAAACGCTCCAGATTAAGTAAAACTTGTAATTGAAACGCAGTAATACTTACTGTATTAATGGAAGCAGCGGGGTAATTGAGTACTGTACACTCATACTATGTCAATCAATGGTAATGTTTTACATTTCGACAGTTCAGCCACGTTTATTGCGTTATTTACGTTGTTGAATAGACAACCTAAGAACAAATTTTTAACAGGTCAGAAAATGAGAATACAAGTTCTTCAGGATACTCACGTTTATTCACTTTGCTCTTACAATTTTTCCAACTTCTATAATGAGCTACCAAAACCCGAATGCCTGTGTTCACGCGTACCCCTCTTTCCATTCTACAGTTTCCCACCAACTTCCGCAAACGGACGTTCGTGTCAACTTGAGTCAAATCCTCTAGTCAATACACTACTGGATAGTATCTTGACCAAGAGGACACTGACATTAAGGTCCGTATTACAAAAGGAAACTCAAGCATTGATTTCTGCTTAAACATTACTTAAAACTAGTTTCAACCAATCAAATGGCTTGAAACGAGACTTAAGTAGAGCTTGAGTTTTGAGTGACGTTCTGTAATACGGACCTAAGAATACTATTCAAATATAAAAACTTCCACAAATGGACGTTCGTGAACGTTCGTCAACTTGAGTCAAATCCTCTAGTCAATACACTACTGGATAGTGTATTGACCAAGAGGACCGGACGTGACCACAGATAATAAGAATACTATTTAAATATAAAATATCGCAATAAATATAAATTACAATACAAGTATACCAGAAATGCTAACACAACGAAAATTCCTGTAAGTTTTTTTTCCATTGGTTCATACTTTCACATTTCACACTTACACTTTCCATCATACTCCGGGGCTTTTAAAGAAAAGCCTAAAGTTCTAATGGATAGTGGGTTCCGAAATTAGGGAGCAAGTAGGTAATCGTGATCAGTAGGTACAGTTATGGTTTCCCGTTTTTTTTTTTAATTTAAGAACACAGTTATCAGATCGGTAATTATTACGTCGGTGGAAGGCCATAACATGCTACCGGCAGAAGTTACCTCCAACCAGACAAAGTCGCCAAGCAATTCATAGTATTCATGATGTCTGGTGAAGCCGTACGGAGGACGGGCCTGAGCAGTTGTGCTGCGATGTGTGCCGGGTACTATTCTGGCGCAGCATCGGTAGTCGTGTTGTTGGGTTCTTGACATTGCATCACCTCGATGAACTACCGTCTTCCTTCCTATTCAAATAGTTTTCTTGAGTGAATAGGCTCTTGATAAATTAACGGGATTTACCATCACGGATTGCAACACTACTTATCATCTGGCGGGATTGCATTCAAGCACTACTCTACAATTAATAAAAAAAAAATCGCTCCTACGAGCAAAACCAAAAAAAGAAAAATAAGATAGACGACGGTTTTGCTGGATTTTAAACTCCAATGTAAGGTATTAAAAAATCTTTAGTTGTTTAAATTACAATTTAAAATAATTCTTAACATGATAATTTCTCATTATCTCCTCTGTGACAATTTCCCCTTTGCGATCACAAAAACGAAAAGTTAGTTACTTCGATCTCTTGAACAGCATCGGATTATTAATTCAAACTATCTCAAAATTAATCCTCGACCCCCGTTTCCAAACACCTAAAATCCCTGATTGACAGTTCACGAGTAATAAATCCATATATTTTAATTACCTGCCCACATAATAAGTTGCCGTGTGTTAATCGCATTAAAAAAGAAACGTTTCGTTACACTTTATAAGAGGTACGACAGCTACCCGTCAAGCTACTCAAAACTGTCAAATATTCTCAATCAACCTTGAGCCTTAATGCTTTAGTGATAAATTTTAAAATTAAATAAAAAAAATTGACAGATTTTGGTAGCTTGATTTGCTGTCGTCTGTAGGTACGTTCCATTAAACTGGTTCAAATTTTACTAAGAGGATTTAGATTAAAATGACGCTAGTCCGGCAGTTGCTGTGACATGATATTGTTCGGATTTAATTTACTGATGTTAATTTGATTATTTTGATATACGGAATGTATGTAGACGGTGCCGTAGTTATTATTTTTTTTTAGGATTAGAATTACCTTGGTAGTATCTTTCTTTTTCTTTATTTATTTAAAGATATTAATATTTGTTAAGCATTTTACGTAAGTTTAAGTTTTTTAAATAAAATTGTTATCACCCAACTCGAGGGAATAGGCACTGTTTTTAGAAGACCAGTACGTCACCCACTTGATTGTCAGAAATGTAAAACTACCCACTACTTATGTAAAAAATGTAATAGTACATTACGATATTAGTGCGTAATGATGGTTATAACATGCGAGGCGGAATTTCAGCCCGAGCCGAAGGCGAGGGTGTAATTGAGCCGAGCATGTTATAACCAATACGCACGTATATCGTACGACGTTTTTTAACACACTTGCGAGGAAACAGAAATAGAAGTATTTTATATTTTGTTCATTTTAAATAAACTCAATCTGTGAATGCACACTGTTGCTTTCCCTCCATTAGTATTATTATTTGCCATTTCAAATATGGAACAGCGCGCAGCGCGAGCCGTGCGGCGGCGATCAGTTCCATAATTACTTGAAATGGAAAATAATGCTGTTATGGAAAATAATGCTGTTATGGACTATAACTTAACTATTTGCTTTGATAAAACACGCGTTTGTTGTGGCCTGCTTTACATATTTAAAACCGGTGGAATTACATCAGCTTTACGAGCAAGGGTGTTAAAAAATGTATTACAATCTGTTTTTCTATATAAATAAAGATTATTATTATTATAAAGAGGGTCTTAAACCATTGATGAAATATTAAACAGATACGATATATTCTAACAAAGTGACCAAAAAAAATGTGCCGAACACAACAGCAGCACATATGCATATTTTTATTCGGCATGCATTGGTACAGTGTGAGTGAGATGGGGCACAATCTAAAGCATAGAGAAGAAAAAGATGGCTTGTGTTTGTCGTTTGCGCTGTTAGTGTTTGTCGTTTGTTTTTACGAGTGTATCGAGAGTGACTAAGGCGAGATGCAGGACTTTCCTTCCTTTTGTACGCTTCATTTTCAGTGCGCTAATGACATATCTACCTTAGTTTAATATTTTATCAATGGTCTTAAATATTACAGGTTATGGCCACCCTTAAATTTACAAATCGACCTTACATATTACTTCACAACTAAAACTTCTTCTCCAGCCTGTAGAGGTCCACTGTTGGACAAAGGCCTCCCTCAAGGCTTCCATTACATTAGGGGAGCTTGCCGTAATCCCCACGCTTGGCAGCCGGATTGGGGATCCCAGTAGTTTGATATTCCACAGGAGAAGCGCTCCTTCCCGCTTCCTTGGTGAGAGTTCCCTTAGTCGCCTCTTACGATACTCACGCGAGGATGTGGAATGGTACTATTCTTCAGCTAAAACTTATAATATACTATCTAGCTGTGACGCTGGGTACCAACATTCACGAGCCTGTACAGCATCCTAACTGCTTTCGAAAGAGGAGGCAGTAATGACGCTGTTACATACTGCAGGCTCGAACATAGGTACCTACTATTAAAAACTATAAACAATCCTCGTCTTTTCGGATCATTCCGGGCACACTCCATGATAATATGGTAAAGGTATACCTACACCGCACACACCCAGTCCTTGCTTACATTTTTCATAAGTGGTAATATTAAACTAAGCTTTATACCTACCCATTCCACCATCGGACGACCCATCGTACGGCGACATTCCATCCTTACTTTGTTAACTACGATCCAGACGAAGCGTTTCACTTCCTCTTTTATTCCGCGTACATCGAGGGACTGGAACAATTTGCCAGCGGCGGTGTTTCCGTCACATTACTATTTGAGTGTCTTCAAGGTTAGGGTGAATAGGCTCTTAATAAACTAGCGTGCTTTACCATCAACGATCGCATCACTGCTTACCATCAGGCGGAATTGCGGTCAAGCGCTAGTTTATAATTAGGGTTGTAACGGAGGCTTGTTAGCGGAGGCGGAGGCGGATGCGGAGGCGAGGAGTCTCACCTCCGCGGAAGCGGAGGTAAACGGAGGCGGAGGTGAAAGTACATATAGAAAAAATTGAAATTTATGGTTAATTAAAACGAAATTTTTATTTTAAATACGTACATTAATAGTAGCATACTTGGTAAAAAAAAATATTACCTTCTTGTAATGAAAATTAAGGAGAAACAAATTGTGTTTGCCGCATTCCCGCTTCGCACTAGTTGATTCTTGACCATTTCGCGTTCAAACGCGGCCGGACGGTTGTCGAGCGTCGCAGCTTGCTTATTTTATAAATGGGACGTTCTTCTTTTTTATCGACAATCTGACCGGCAAATTTTTGTATTTGATAAAAAACTAAACTTGTGATTTATTTAGTGAAATGTGATTTAAATTATTGCCTCATTATTGTAGATTACAAAAACATTTAATGCAGCGAAGTATTACATGTAATTTCCGTTTTATTTCAAATTTCGTAGGAATGGTATGAAAATATTAACACCTCAGTCACAAAAGTATTTATTTTTTTTTATGTTTGATTTTAAATCAGAACATCTGTTTCTTATTACTTTCTTACCAAGAATATGAACATTTACTATTATCTAGCTCCATTGGACGGAATTTTCTAAATAATCATTTTTTTTTAAATTATCCAATACCACTCTGTCACATTTTTGCTTCATAAAACATAAAACTTTTTAATATTATGAAATTCGCCCAATAAAGTCGCTTAAAAATCTTGTGAACACCTTTATTATTTAGCATATAATACTAGAAAACTTTATTTTTGTAAATACTAACAATAAAGTGGTTCATAACTTACTTTGAACTAAAATTTTAAGGGGGACAAAATTGTGACAGAGTGGTTAACGAAGTGACGGAGTGGTAATGAATTAACATCGCATACAGTTTGTAAGATTATCTGGTTCATGTCATTTGTCTTGATACCTTTATTTTTATACAAAATAACTCTCATGAATGCAATGTTTGCGTGTAACTTGCACATACAGTTTTCACGACTGTCAACTAAAGGTGGTACGACATAAAACGGCTTAAATTTAGAAAAATACCTGTAGTGAAAATAACGCTGGGGGCTTTTAGAAATGACTTATTGAGATTTTTCTTAGTGTCCAACAAAATTCTTATCTTCATCTTCCTTTTTTTCCAACAGTGGCCCGTGAGCGTGACACATCATCCCTGAGATGATAATCATGAATTCTTTGTTTTAATATAGTATGTTTTGGCAAGATGGAATTATACTTCTTCACTGAACTATACTTCATTGCCAATTGAAGTTTTTGTCTGGAACGTTGAATTGCTGTGTCTTCAAGTATACTTTTAGTATTGCGTTTTATTTTGTGGTCTTTTGTGTGCTTGAAATGTTTCTTAATGGTATTTCATAAGATAGTGTATTTTCTGTATTCTTTTTTGCCATTTTAATTTTTTTTTTACTATGAGTTGTTGTTGAGCACTTAATTTTGTTTCTTTTTCTGTCGCTGAAGTCTTTTCTTGTATTTCTGTACTTTTCTTAGTAATTCTTTTATTATTTAGAAGGTAAATATTTTGTCTATAACACACGCACTTGTTTTCTTCCCCTGCTACTGGCAACAGACTAGGCTGGAGTCAGTGAACGAGATCTGGGACTTCATGGAAGTAGTCTGGGACTTGAAGGAGGCGGTGTAGAAGCCGGACTGTTAATCAAAACGTTCTGCATAGTTTTTTGTCTTTCTCTTCTCTTTTTATTTCTAATCTGCCATTGTCTTTTTATTTTTTATGTTCTTTTGGTGTCATATCCTTAACTAATCATTTTGCGAGCATGATATTTTTATAAACCTTTACGTTTTACTTCTGCAATAAGTTCAGGGTTAAGCTTTATTTTTTCACGACACCGTCGCTGTCTTTCAGCCGCAGATAATGCCATTTTTTCATTTATTTGATGGTAATACTTTAAATTAACAAAATGGTCGACGATAGAATAACCAACATAAAAAAACTAGCAATCATCTATTATGGATATTAACTAAGGCTCTAAGTTCCGTACAAAAATGACCCCTCCATCACGAGTTATACCACTCCGTCACACGTTTTCGTGACAGAGGTGCTACATGACAGAGGTGTAAAACAGTAGTGTTCGAGATGTTCAACATTTTCCTAGTTATAATTTACGCATAAAACTGGGTATATATTAAATATTTATCATAAATTAATCAAATAATATTAAAACCCCCAAATTAGAATAACATTTGGAAGTCGTAACTTACGTGACAGAGCGGTCGCTAAATAAACACACGCACCTCTTTTTACTGTTTGCGAGCGACTGACTGGTATTGCTGGGGCGTGGGACCGTATAGTGCGAGTGCGGGGTGGAGAGGAACTATTGTCGAACCTAGTGACCAAGCTGAAAGTTTCTAACGCATACTATTTTGTACCATAAAATGAGTGACAGAAGGTAGCAACTAAAATCATATACATTGGGGGACAGCCAATAAAATATTATTTAATTTAATAATATAAACATTAAAAATTATTTCTTCTTATTAATGTAATAAAAAAGGTTAAGTAGTTCAGTAAATGTTCTTGGATAGAAACTTTTAATATGATTTTTTTTTACGAGAGTAGTTTGTTTACATAACTAGTCACAGAAGGACACACTTTATTTGTATGTATAACACCTCCGTCACGCTTTTTGTATACTCTGTCACACTGATTTTGTAAAAATTAATTATGAGTAAAATCTAGTCTTGTGGATATTAAAATTATTGCATTGTTAAGTATATTTTTGTATAAAAAAAATGAAGTAATTTAATGTTTATGATGAAAATATTATTTTTTTTTTGCGGAGAAGACAAGTCATTGTCGATAAAAAAGAAGAACGATCCAAATACGTAAATAAACCTCCGTTATAACTCCGCAAAAATTGTTCGGAGGCGGAGACGGAAGCGAAGATACGATTTCTTGCGGCACTACCCTATTTATAATTTATAAAACAAAAAACAAATTGTAAATGAATAATAATTGTAAGAGGGAGGCGCCTGTGCCGACAGTCACTCTGTCTCAAAATGCATAGCGTTGTACTTAACTGATTTCTTTCTTTTTTATCTATGATAGAAATATAAAAATTGTATTTGGTTCTTTTTTTTTAAATTAATTTTATTATTATTGTACAGAGCGGTGCTGATAATACGACAATAAATGAAGATACGGACAATGCTGGTTCATAGGAATAATCCCTAAATCATAGAAAAAAACCTAGCCTCATAATGAACTGAATAGCCGTTACATGAACTGTAGATGCACTGCTAAATTAATAAAAACGACGAGGTACGATACAGTTACGGGCGGTTTATTCAGAACTTGTCGTTGTTGTTGTGTTGAATAAGTCGTGGTGGCCTAGGTTAAAACACCAGCCTCTCAAGTATGAGTGCGCGGGTTCGATTCCAGGTCAGGCAAGTACCATCATCATCTCAGCGTTAATCCCAGTCGCATCCGTAGCTTTTCAGCTTTTGGAGTCTGGGGTCGCTTTACCAGTCTAAGTGCTGATTTTGGCTAAACTTCGATATTTTCCGTGAAGCGACTGCCGTCTGACCTCCACAACCCGAAGGCGATATCTAAGCATTGCAGTTAGACCAATTGCTAGACTTTTGAGGGCTCCAACAACCCGTAACGACTGCCACTAGATGTTCGTATGGCAACCGGGACCAACGGTTTAACGTGCTTTCCAAGGCACGACCAGACCAGTGCAAATATTCATATTCATGCATACAAATATTTGCACTGTGCGGGGATCGAACCCGCGCCTCCTTGTGCAATGGCCGCGTTCGCTACCGCTACGCCACGGAGGCTGTCTTGTCAGGTCAGGCAAGTGCCAAAGTAACTTTTCTAAAGTTATATGTACTTTCTAAGTATATCTTGGACACCAATGACTGAAGGTGAAGGAAAACATCTTGAGGAAACCTGGACTTTAAGTCTGAAATCGCCAACCCGCATTGAGCAAGCGTGGTGATTACGCTAAATCCTTCTCTGTATGAGAGGAGACCTGTGCCCAGCAGTGGGGCGACAAAAAAAGGTTGATGATGATGATTCAGAACTTGACGCAAGAGGGAGATGACAGACAAAACACCATGTTGCCATACATCAACACAACAGAAAATTAAAATTGTAATGTTGGGTTGTCAATAGTCGTATTGTCATCGCCACTTTGTTTATGCCATAAAACGTCTTTATTCCACACAATTAGGTGGCTCAACTTTATCCATTAGGTATGCAAATGTATTTAAGGGTATACATAGCGAAGCCACTGAGGTGTTCTGATAATCGGTGGTGTTTAAAAATACTCTAAAAATTTTAGCTTCGTAAGTCTAGAAGTTTTTTTTTGTGTGCTTACTATTAGTTTTTGTCCCAGGGGCCGGTTGTTGCAAACGTAACATATACATTATGTAAAGAAAACCCTGTCCGACCAATAAGGATAATAAAGGTTAGGTAAACACATTACCAAATATAATATAAAATTTTACGTGATTATCATAGTAACAGTATTAATGAATTTTAAAATAATCTTTTTTTCCCGCGAATTAACTTTCCCGAAATATGGTAATTTTAAAAAAGTGACAACACCATTTTGACGGTACGCTTATGCGATTCGACCACGCGTCGCGTGCCCGGCCCCCCGTCGCCCGGGGAAGGGTGTCCTACCGCACATGTATTAAGTTACCTCTTTTTGCAAAATAATATTTATTTTTTTAGGGGGATTTTTTTATAAACTTTAGTCCGGCTTTGTCGGCATTAGTAGTATCAGTTATCGATTCCTAACAATACCTTCACGGATCGGACAGGGTTGTCTTTACATATTGTATACGTCAAATAATAGTTATTACGTACTCGTAGTGAT
This sequence comes from Sesamia nonagrioides, assembly GCA_017933935.1. NCBI lineage: Eukaryota > Metazoa > Arthropoda > Insecta > Lepidoptera > Noctuidae > Sesamia > Sesamia nonagrioides. The sequence continues at coordinate 292,966 of JADWQK010001327.1, forward strand.
AACCTAGTGGTGTAGGCCGCGATTTCAGCAATCTATTTAAAATCAAATGTAAATTAAATGTTGATTGATTGATTAGATTAAGCTAGGTTAATCGTGATTAGTTTTGGAACATCTTTACATATCGACGCTTGAAAGGCAATCATATCTAAGCGACAAAAATTCGTAAATTGAGTTATATACACCAAACGACGCAGAAAAATCTGGCGGTTCGAATGGTGTATATAACTCAATTTACGATTTTTTGTCGCTTAGATATGATTGTCTTTCAAGGCTCGATATCAAAAGACGTTAGTAACTCAAAAATCACATTATATTGTTCTGTACCCTATTCCCGCGTGTCATGTGCGGCTGGCTCTTTGGTGCTTTTTTCACGGCTCGCCAGAAGCCCGAAGGACTGGCAAACAAACCCCAACAAGGGTACCATATTACAAAGTAACTGCTGGGTTGTGGAGGTCACTTCATATAAAATACTGATATTCAGTTGCCAGGTTAGACTGAAAGTCGACCTCAATATACCTAAATGGGAAAACGCTGGGCGGGAAATAGAGATCAAAGTATAAATAATAATTAATAGGTATTGGCATTTATACACACATCAATAATGTTTTGGGATATTAAATATATAAATAAATCTATACTAATATATAAAGCTGAAGAGTTTGTTTGTATGTTTGTTTGTTCGTGCTAATCTCAGGAACTACGGGTCCGATTTGAAAAATTCTTTTTGCGTTGGATAGCCCATTAATCCAGGAAGGCTTTAGACTATATAACATCACGCTGCGACCAATACGAGCGGAGCATAACTAACTCCACGCGAACGAAGTCGCTGACGGCTGCTAGTATAAATATATACGGACGAATCGCACAGATTGAGCTAGCCCCAAAGTAAGTTCGAGACTAGTGTTATGGAATACTTACTCAACGATACTATATTTATAATAGATACATATACAGATAAACATCCAAGATCCAGGCCAATCAGGAAAAGATAGTTTTCCATCATGACCTGGCCGGGGATAGAACCCGGGGCCTCCACGTTGCAGGCAGGCATGTTAACCGCTGCGCCACGGAGGACGACAGAAAAATTATTGGACTTATATAAAAACTAGCTGATGCCCGCGACTCCGTCAGGGTGGACTTCAGTTTACAGCGCGTGGTGGTTCCCGTAAATTAAAAAGAACTTAGTTGATATGACAGCACAGATAAAAACTTCTCTATTCCGTGGTTGATATAAAATAAGCGCCTGTTAAAATAATGGGAGCAATATAGTACGTCCGCGTTAGCTCCCGTTTTCGCAATAGGTACTTTTTGTTACTGCTCTTCACCTACTGGTCATACCGGGATATTACATAGTCTGTGTCCTTTCTCAGACTCAAGACTATCTGTGTACCAAATTTCATTACAATTGGTTCAGTAGTTCTGGCATGAAAGCCGGATAGATAGAGAGACAGACATTTATAATATTAGTAAGGATCTTAGATAAAATTATTACATATAAATGAAATTATAGGATATTACATGGTAAAAATTCTTATCTTTAAAACTATTTACGTTTTAAAAAAGTTTGTTTATAAAATATTTTCTTCTCCAGCACCTCTTTCGAAATTCAAAAAATCATAAACTTATTCTAAAACAAAAGAATATCAATCATTCGAATTTGGCGGTCGCAAAGTTAGTTCATGTTACAATATAACAGCGAAGTTTTGAAAAATTAAAAGCGATTACAAACTTTTTTTATTATAATTTAAACGTGTGTTACATATATCGGACAAGGGAAGATCAGACTCTAATCTCCAGGTTATGGTCATGTTACTAGTGCTACAGGCGATGTTGCTGAGCGGCATTCAGGCAATAATTAAAATACAAAATACAAATGAAATCCCATTATCAAAAACTTAAAAAAAAAAAAAAACATTTTTGATCTCTTTTTATACAACGTTATTTTTTTCTTTATACAAAACCTGAAAGCAGTTTGTTCAAATATAAGCAACTGAATTGATTCCAATCATTTTTACACCATGTTATATTATTTGCCAAATAAATTTGGAAATTGTTGCAGTGTGGTTACCGAATGCACAGCTCAGCTGACGTTAGATCATTGTACTAGGCCGGTGAGACAGGGCTCCCCCACGCCGCGCCGCTGCAGTCACGGCCGGGCGAGCGAAACGTTCACCATATTTTTGTTGGGGCAACCAGGTAAGATAACAAGCTCATAACTTTGTGGTTTTTCATGATATCTTTTTGAAATTTTATACATAGATTCTTTACTTACAAAATACTGGACACGTGTTTCGGGTTTCGCGTATACAAAAAATAATTTTGTAATTATATTGCAAGATAATATATTGCAGATTACAATAAACTATTTACAGAAAACTATTCACAAAATAAACTATTTACAAAATATTTACAGAATCACACAACACAGTCATCATTTCTATTTAATTTTTACCTTATTTTAGTAATCCTTTTTTTAGTACCTTATGTTTGCTATTGCAAACAGTCTGATTTATAGGAACAGACACAGTGCTGCTGATGCGATAATGATAAGCGAACAACTCCTCAAAATATTTAAACAGACTAACTTACCTAATGACGTCCGATTCCCGATTATGTTCATAATCTCGTACTCATTATGTACTATGCCGTACGCAGAAGTGCAAACTACATAGTGCTTAATGAGGACCAGATTATGAACATAATTCCTCATACACCCACACGTAAAAAGGTAGTATGGTCACCTTATACAGAACACAATTAAGCTGTGGAGCAGACAGCACCAATAAATTATAGGAATACTTTTAGCCTCATATTAATCGCGAACAAAGTGAAAGGTGACACTGCGGTCGAATACCTGCTGTGTCTAAATGTCCCACGCCGGACCAATTAGAGGTGCGCCCAGTTGGGTGTCCCTCTTGTTTCAAACCATAGACAAGTATAACGTATAATTTAATTCCATGATTTAGATAAAGGTTGGGACATATTTTGGAAGCCGTGTGGGCGGGTTCTAAGATATAACCGTGGGTAGTATTGAAACTAATTGTTGAGTATTGAGTTATGGGTTATTAAATCTGTTAATAGGAGATTATTGTAATAAATTTTGATTTTAATGCTATTGATATTTAAGTAGGTATTTAAATTAGACTAAAGAGGAACCTATGTGTCATGTAATTTTAATTATTAATCCATATAAGTGTCATGTGTCATATATTTTTGATAATTATTTCTATTCATGTGTAGAGGGTGAAATTGGTAGCTACTTAATTGTAAATGATGTGTGATTGTGTATACCATGTTAGGTTCTGGGCAAATTAAACATAAACCGGCAACCTACACTAACTACTAACGTACACTATCCCCGTTAATTCATAAACGTTGCTTAAGATTATTTGAGGTAAATATTTATTTTTTAAATTGTGAACATTTTAATTTTGCATGCCCCATAATTGGCGAAATACGGCTGTTCGTATAGATATTATGTACCACCATGACTTGTACCCTTATTTGCAAAATAAAATATCTTTATCTCTTTAAAGTTAACTAGTGATTAGCGACTGTTTAACCATAGATTGTTGATGTTTGCACATCACTTAACTTTAATCATCGTTAATAAATAATCATCATTGTGTGTTAAGGTGTTTATTCATAAACTATGATTAAAGTTAAGTGACGTTAAAACGTTAAAAACGTATGGTTATAAGTCACAAATCACTAGTTAACTTTAAGCAACATTTATAAATATAGGGCAATATTGTAAAACCATAGCTTCATATGCTCAAGAAATTGTCATCTCAACAACGCAAATAACGCAATGAATGTTGCTGAACTGTCAAAATAAAAGCCACCGTCACGAAATCACCTCGCAGATCTGGGTGAGCCTAAGAACTGAACATTGTTTTAGTGAATTACTAGCTGCCGCCAGCGACTTCGTTCGCGTGGAGTTAGTTACTTGAACATTTTATTTGAACCCTAAAATATACAGCGTACATTTTAATTTTTTGTTATACTTCGCTCCTATTGGTCACACCATATCCTGGATCAATAGGCTATCCAACGCAAAAAGATTTTTTTAATTCAGACCAGTAGTTCCTGAGATTACCGTATTAAAGCAAACAAACTCTTTAGCTTTATATATTAGTACAGATTGATTAATTACTGTTATGGAATTATTTTAATAACATAACGTAATCAGCATCTAGGCCAGGGATGGCGAACCAATGGTACGCGTGCCGTCGGTGACACGTAACAAAATAATTTCGGCACGGCATAATTTCAAAAATTTCTTTAAAAACTAACAATGGACCTCACTAAATTGGCGACTGCAGGATTCCGAGAAACGTCAAGAGAGATTTAAAATAGCAATAATACGCAAGTATAATTATAATTTTTTTTTCCTGTAATCAGTAAAGTCATTAGTAATAAGTAAAACCCGCCACACTGTTCCCAACCCACTGCAACTCCTGAAAGCCAGAATCAACAGTGGAGACCGCCAGAAAAACGCCGAGCAATGAAGCTCGACGAGTCCCGGAGAAACGATTTAACTGTCTTGGGTCCCGCAAGGAAATTAATCAGAAAAGAATCATCATCATCATAAACAACCTTTTATCGTCCCACTGCTGGGCACAGGTCTCCTCTCATACAGAGAAGGATTGAGCGTAATCACCACGCTTGCTCAATGCGGGTTGGCGATTTCAGACTTAAAGTCCAGGTTTCCTCAAGATGTTTTCCTTCACCTTCAGTCATTGATGTCCAAGATATACTTAGAAAGTACATATAACTTTAGAAAAGTTACATTGGTACTTGCCTGACTTGGAATCGAACCCGCGCACTCTTACTTGAGAGGCTGGTGTTTTAACCACTAGGCCACCACGACTATCACCACGACCAGAAAAGAATAAGCAGTAGTAATAAGTAAAGTATAATTTATTTGTAGGCACTTCATGGCCACTTGAAATTTTTAATGGGCAAAAATGGCACGTAGATGCATAAAGATTCGCCATCCCTGATCTAGGCATTCCCACTTCCGGGACACAGGCCTCTTCTCGTTGCTAGAGAGTGCGCCGGAATATACGACGTGGGCATTGTGGGGGTTGATAGATGTCATATGTTTTCGAAACTTTGCCTCTAGAACATACTGTTTCCTCATGATATTTTCCTTCATCGTTTTGAGAGCAGTAGTGAAGAAATAATTTACACAAAGTAAAGCACCTAACGGACGCATAAGTGTGCAGGTTCGTTTCCAAGTCAGGCAAATACCAATGTAACTTTTCTAAGTTATATGTACTTTCTAAGTAAGTATATCTTGGACACCAATGACTTATTAAAAGGTGAAGGAAAACATCTTGATGAAACCTTGACTTTAAGTCTGAAATCGTCAACCCGCATTGGGCAAGCGTGGTGATTACGCTCAATCCTTCCCCGTATGAGAGGAGACTTGTGCCCAGCAGTGGGACGATAAAAGGTTGATAATGGTGAAAGCGCCTAACGGTATTCGAAACTACGACCTACACACTTGTAAGTCGTGGCCGATACCACTAGGCTATCGCTGCTCTCAATTCTCTGAACATTCTCCTAATTAAATAAAGTACAACTTATTTTGTACCATTAAAGGAGAATCAATCCTTGTATTTTCTCAGAACATGTATTTTAGGAAATCATTTCAAAATTTTTGTTCGAAAATAGGTAGATCCGTTTAGAACTTCAATTAAAATCTGAAGTTACATCATTTCCTATAGAAAGATATTTCAGATCCCCAAAAACAAAAGACTGAGCTTTTGTTGTTTAGTCAGTAAATCCCCAACACGTTCTATTTTTAAAATCCAGGCATTATTTTTTTCCGAGGGCCTGAGCGAGATTTAGAAATAAAAGGTAAAGGAATCTAAATTATACAGCCTAATGAAAAGAAATGCTGCTATACATTTGAAAGATTATATGCTGTTATTTATCTGGTTATAGAAAACATTTAAAATAAGTAGAACCTTAACCTACTACTGATTATATAGTAATAAATATCCAAGTTTTAGTTTAATAACCTTAAAAAAAAAGAACTATTTTTTTACCATAATGTTTTCCTATTTATGTTCTTCATTTAGTTAATACGTAGAAGTTATGGCATGACGAAGTCGTGGTTGCCTAGTGGTTAAAACAGCCTCTCAAGTATGAGTATGCGGGTTCGAATCCAGGTCAGGCAAGTACCAATGTAACTTTTCTAAGTTATATGTATTTTCTAAGTATATCTTGGACACCAGTGACTGATTAAAAGGTGGAGAAAAACATCTTGAGGAAACCTAGACTTTAAATCTGAAATCGCCAACCCGCATTGAGCAAGCGTGGTGATTACGCTCAATCCTTCTCTTTATGAGAGGAAACCTGTGCCCAGCAGTGGGAGGATAAAAAGGTTGATGATGATGATGACATGACGGGTTTATTTCTGGCTCCATCACCAGATTCTCGTTATTGAAGAATAATCTCTTGAAGTTATCAAAACAAATCATACTAGCTCACACTCGAGGGGTTTACTAGTAGCTACTGAAATGATCCACAGTTAATCTACTGGCTACATTGTCAGATCACCTCCAAGATACCAAACTATAATATTGCTATCTGAACTAAACACACATTCTGGTTTTTATCGAAACGAATAAAATCACACCGTTACAAGTAGCCAGCTACTGAAATGTTCCTCTATCCACCGTCTAGCCCCATCAAATCAGCTCTAAGCTTCCATTGTTACATTTTGTTGTACTTAGTTTATGAATAGTATCTCATATACTTCATAAATACACACGAAGCTACATTTCAATGCAACAAATAAAGTAAATAAAAAGCAAAAACTTCTAAGATTTTATTACATTATTTGCTTGTTATTTAAGTGAAGCTTAAATATGTTTAAAACTATAGAACAGTAGTAGAACAATATTTTTTTTGTGAGGCTCAATAGACTAAGTAACATTTTTTAAACTCTCAAAACATTCCACACAGTTCAGTTTTCGAAGCAATCAGTCCTCTTTTCAGCCAGTGATAAAACCTCGGCCATCTTTTGCTTTCCAATTTCAAATCGTTGAACGATTCCTTTATTTTGACGAGTCGTTAGTGTTTTTGTTCGTAGCCGGTCACAAGACGAATGGCTGAAATTCTAGGAGCGGTACCCGCCCCGCCTACATGACGGGTCCCTTTGGAATCTGGACGACAAACTATGCTTATTGGCTCCTTTTAGTTCCCATGCTCGTTAGGTGAAATACCAAAGGGTTTTGGATAAATAAATAAGCAAAAATACCTACCTGTTTTTTTTTTGGAGGACAGCTAAATACTGGCAATTGAATTTTATTCGATGTTGTAGACTGGGTGAGGTTGTATTAGGTACTAGGTACGTAATTGAAATTAGATACATAATAAGTTTGTACTATTGGCAAACGAAAGTAAAATATTTCAAACTGTAGTGGTTCAAAAGTCTGTGTTCTAGTCACTGAACTAAACTACGTGACAGGTACTATCGTCTGAATTCCTTTTTCCCAACTTTGTTGGGCTTGACTTTCAATCTAACAGGATGCAGCTGAGTATCAGTATTTGATATATTGAGATGAAGCGCGTGCCTATCTGACTTCCACAACCCGTTTACTGGATAATATATAATATCAATACCCCTTCGTAATTTAAGAGTCACTGTCAAACTACCTCTTTTCAGACTTTTGACGACCCTTAACGACTACGTCGGCACCTACGGCTTCTTTCAGGAGTCTTGGTATATAAAGATGATCACCCATCCGCGAAACAACCACAGCAAGAGTAACTTAATCAGCAGGGTTATTGCGTAACCCATTATCAGTAGTATGGGTTTCATTTCGACAGGTTAACAACATCCATTGCTTTATTTCTGTTGTTTAGTAATAGTTATTTATGCCACTGTCAAGCAATGATAGCTATTGTAATACGAGTGATAGTTTGTGCCACAAAGCGAAGCTGAGTGGCACAATAGATCAGCACGAGTATTACAATAGCTGTTTGCGACAGTGGCATACAAGACTTTTTCTACGACCTTGAAATAAATAAATACAAAAAAATAAACAATGGCGCGAAAATCGCGGGGCGCGCGCAATGTTGATTTGTTGTTATTCCTAATCCCACAAATCAAAGGCAAAGGCAATTGATCCATACAGCCTAATAACATGCGATGTTTAGTCGTGACGCAAATACGCGCGCTTTTTGGTATAATCATAATATGTAGATTTTTTAATGCCATAGCCACAAAAAAAAGTTCATTGTAGTACGCTTTACACGTGTGGAAATGGTCATTGTAACACGACTTGGCAGGAATGAGTAATATTGAGATATGACTTATGGTTATCTATTAAGCAAATTACCAAATGGTCGTAGAAAAACACATTTCCGAACATAGCGAGCAATTGAATAGCAATAAGCGTCAAAATGATTCCAACTGATAATAATAGCGTGTTACGTAATTAGAGTGCTGATCGATCGAGCCATAAGTACGGCTCATATGACACAATTTTTTTTTTTAAATAATAAATTGAAGTACTGGATAAAATTTACTCTCCCTACGAGAATCCTATTTCTGGTGTAAAACTACAAGGAAGTTTACCTCATCAAAGAAAAACAGCCCTGAACATAAATATCACTTGAAAACTTACCCGTATAACAACGAAGCCTTCATAACAAAAACACAATTATTACCTCAGCACGAAATCAAAACAGTCGAATGAACAAATCCAATTACAGCTCCTCGGAACCTATTGTAGTTACTCAAGTTCATTCAGTTAAAAGAACGTAAACGTTTGGTTTGCAAATAAAAATATTCAATCATTCGATCGTTCATTAAATATTTTCTCTTGATACAACGAACGATGCTACAAATATTGTAAACACTGTAAATAGTTCGCGTTGGCGTTCATTATGAAATATTTGCTTACATTGGTTTGATCTCTGTATTGGTTTTATTGTTTGGGGTAATCTCTCCATTGATTCTAGTAATTTTATTTAGTAGATAGGTTATTGAAAATACGACGGTAACTTTGAAATCTCGTACGGCTGCAGCGGTAACTGAGGGATTAGCAATCTCGGGTCTAGAGTCGGAGTATATCTAAGCTTTGTAATGGACGATTCGCTTCAATATTCTGCCTAACAGACCGACTGACTCTTTGACGATTCAAAATTGCCTGTACCTAATGGTTATCTGAATAAATAAAAATCAATTATGAAATACTTAGTTGATTTAGAATCTAGCGGTGAATGTTAGCGGTAGTTAGCGGTGGCCTAGTGGTATCTTTTTTTTTTTTTGACGCTGCGGTAATGCATTTAGGCACCATACCCCGAAGGGCGTCTGTGGGACTCGCCCAGCCGAAGCCGGAAATACCCACTAAACCCACAGCGGCATAACGACATCGCCTGAGTGGCGGGGTCACGGGAAATCGGCACAGCCTGAACAACCAATCCCCCGCCGGCGATTCCCACCAAAAGGCGGGCCCACAATGGTCCCCCCATAAGGAGAGGCCGGACTAGGTACGTTTTCTAGTGCGAGAAGACGCAGCAGCCAAGGGTTTTTTAGCGAGGTGTCCTTCCTCTTAGCCCCACTCGTTAGCCCGAAAGCAAACGGGGCCCCCAGCTCTTCTCAGTGGGGAGGCCGGGTTGCCCGACGGTGACCCTGATTTCGGGTCACGTCAGCCACCTGGAGTGGTGGCCGACCCGCCGCACGTGTGACCGCCGAAGCGGTCCCCACTTTTGGTTTTGGTCCGCGCCGGTAAACCGGTAACCCCCATATCTGGGGACCGTTCCCTTATCCGTCACCTGGAGACGCGTCCGATGGCAGGCCAGAAACTGCGAACGGAGGCCTAGTGGTATCTGCCGCAACTTACAAGTTGTAGGTCGTAGGTTCGAAACCCTATCAGGCGCTTTGCTTTGTGTAAATTATTTCGTCACCACTGCTCTCCAAACGGCGAAGGAAAACATCGCGAGGAAACCGGCATGCCCTAGAGCTAAAAACTTCGAAGACATATGACATCTACTATCCCGCACTGGGCCAGTGTGGTAGATTACGGCCCACTCCCTCTCACCGAGAGATGGTCTGTGTCCCAACAGTGGGAAAATTATAGGCAGATTATGTTATGTTATGTATGAGTTTGAAATTTATGAAAGTGAGGAAGAAAGATTTAACTGGACATATTTTTAGGTGTTACCATTAAGACAGAAGAAGAATAAATAAACGATGGACTCTGGACTCTATGAATTATCATGATATGTTAGAAGGGCTGACTAATGAGATGTTGACTAATACAGAAGTATAACATCGGCTGCCGGCAGAAGTTACCACCCACCAGACAAAGTCTTGACGCCAAGCGATTCGTCGTGTTCCGGCATGCTGTCTGGTGAAGCCATACGGAGGACGGGTCTGAGCAGTTGTGTTGCGATGTGTGTGGGGTACGACACGCCAAATGTAGTTGTGTAGCTTAATTTGGTCGTGGAAGGTCTTTAGATCAATTTCCCTCTTGCGCAGCATCGTTGGTCGTGTTGTTGGGTTTGCATTGCATTGCAGCACCTTGCTCAACTGCCGTCTTCCTTCCTATTCACTCAAGTTTTTTTAGTGAATAGGCTTTTAATAAACTAGCGCGCTTAACCATCAACGATTGCATCACTGCTTACCATCAGGCGGGATGGCGGTCAAGCAATAGTTTATGATTATAAAAAAGGCAAGTTGCTCCGACCACAAGGAAATTGGCACGGACAGCAAAATGATGATAATGTTTAGGTATCAGCTTAGTGTAAATGTAAATTATTATAAGCGTTGGAAAACATTTAATTTATAGAAAAAAAAAAAAACGCTATCTGAGTTTCAAAGCTATGCAAACTGAATTAACTAAGTGATCTAGGACATTGATAGATACCAGTTCAATTGACCGAGACGTGATCGGTGTTTAGTTAGAAAAGCTCAGTTATATTGGTACCTATGTAGTTGGTATGTTCAAGCTCATATTGTTATAAACTTAAATGCTAATCAAATAAAGCTCTATGTATTTTGATATAGCGTGATTACTTTATAAAATAAAATGGACAACTAATAGCCTCCGTGGCGTAGCGGTAATATTTGCACTGCGCGGGTTCGATCCCCATGCAGTGCATGAATATGAATATTTGCATTGGTCTGGTCGTGCCTCGGAAAGCACGTTAAGCCGTTGGTCCCGGTTGCCATACGATCGTCTAATGGCAGTCGTTACGGGTTGTTGGAGCCCTCAAAAGTTCAACAATTGGTCTCACTGCAAAGCTTCGATATCGGCTTCAGGTTGTGGAGGTCAGTCGCTTCACGGAAAATATCGAAGTATAGCCGAAATCGGCAGTTACAGACTGCTTAAAGCGGACCCCAGGCTTCAAAAGCTGAAAAAGCTTCGGACGCTACTGCGATTAACGCTGATGATGACTTTATAAAATAAAATCTTCACTATGAGGCTTACCTATTAAATTTTATTTTTACTGTAATAGTTTAGTAGACATATGTAGGAGTTTCACGCGTCAAAGACAGATACAGTCGGCAAATACAGTCTTTAACGCGTGTCGGCTGCAGTATACGCGCGTCGGTGGTTGTCGTCAACTCGCGCTGCAGCTGCGGCAGCTAATCTGTTATTTATTTAAAGTCGAAGGTTTTCCAGCATGGTGATGGTGCGGTAATACGGAATGCTAAAATTAAAACAAAAAAAAAAGCATGAAATTATATAAAGACTTAATTGAAAATTCCATGTTTTTTTTTATATAATTTAAACGAACATTTTGGTAAAAAGCAATTTAGTTGTAATTAAGACTTGTCATATTGTTTGTAAATCTTTTATTCCTTTTGATATTGCATGTCCGACTTGGATAGACTGTTGTGCCAAAGCACTGTATTTAATTATATAACATCAATCTTTATCTTTACACCGGTAGCTAGCTTCATTCAAAATACCACTAAAAATGTAAATCGAATCAAAAATGATTGATCATTCAAGACGGACGGTCGCATCAGACATTCAAGTTTGCAACTTATTCAGTGGCATACGATTTACATAAATTGAAAATCATTCCAAGGCAGCTAAATTAACTGTAGGCCAGTGTCATCTCGGCGACAAACAAATGACAAAACTTGTCAATATTTGGGGAAATCCGAGGATTTTTTGACAGATTGAGACAGAGAACCGTCTGCAAAAGTTCGCGAATTTAGGAGAATTGTGAGTTCTAAGACAGCTGTCAAAATCTGTTAACCTAATGGCTCGCTAAAGGCTCGGCTAGAGTATCACCAGCCAGTGTTACTTTTAACTGACCTTTTTGGTGATACCAGTAAGTTCTTGACATGGATTTAGTATGTACTTATTTATATATCCTGCTCAATTATACATGGCGCAAACTGCAATTCAGCATATGAGTCTAACCCGAGTTTACATCGATTATCTAACAAAAACTGCTGTTTTATAGAAAAGTACAATATCTACGCGGACATAATACATGGAAGCGGTTATGTGTATAATTAAAGCATCATTCGGTCTTTGTGTCCTTCAATAGATTGAGAGAAATGGAACGATTTTTAAATACATTTAATGCTAAATGTATTTATTTTGCAAGTGGGCCATGAAAATTTTTGTAATCGTTTTTGTAGTATTCACCTTTACAAATGAATCAATTTCATTAACCTTCACTAACCATTTTCTACCCCTCCCTATTTTCTACTACAGTGAAATTATTTTCCAACAATTTTAGAAACGTTCATTCTATGCCGAGTTGGCAACACGGGACACACATGCTGTGCAATTTGTCGTGTTCAACAATGTGCGTATTCCAAACTTCTGCTGAGCTGCATATTCATATTAAAATGCTTTTACTGAGGCATCTTTTTGTGGAAAATAATTTGCGGAAACCTTTTGTTTCAGGCTCTTTCAAAAGAGTAGGTGGGGGTATATTCATGATGATGTGCTGTAATAATAATAGCCCTAGATCGAATATTGGGCATGGTGACAATTTCCAGTGAAGACTAGCCTTGGCCTGGCAGGGCTGCGGATCCTTCGAAAGAGATAATACTGTGGCCCTAGCGCACAGGCAAGTAAAAGAATACCAAAGGGCTTTAGTCAGTAAAAGTTTGACACGCTCTTCCGCTTCGAGAGGTCATTTGATGATTTCCCATCCACAAAAAGGCCAACTTTCGGCGCAGAAATGTGACAGATCATTTGATGATTTCCCAACCACAAAAAAGGCCAGCTTTTGGCGCAGAAATGTGACAGGCATGAGTGCAGTCTCTCTTTCCTCACTCTTACGGTCTGTTGTGACTGCTATTCGACTGGAGGGAGATAGGGATTAGGGCGGAGACACATATCAAAACATCAACTTCAGAACCCCGGGTTTTTACTAAGAAATTCCTAATGGATAAGCCCAATAGTACACGCGTCAACGCGTCACGAGTCAACACTCGTGATGGTGTGACTTATGATAATGCGATAGTGACCTAAGATAATGTGATAGTGACCTAAGATAATGAGATATTAACCCAATATAAAATCTTTCAATTTTTGGTGGCTATAGGAGCCATTAAATAATTTTAATTATAAACTGTTACTTAGACCATTTTTGCGCTCGCAGAATAATTTAAAGCATTAATTGTTTAATAGTCTAAATTTCATAAGGAATGAAAATGGAGTGAAAAATCGCCTACATGAAACGCGATACAAAAAAAAAAATTGCCGGCGCATTAGACTCACAAATCAATATAAAACCAGAAACTTCGAACAAAAGTAAAAGAAATCAAAAGACGAAGAACTTCAAGATTGGGACTTCGTTCCTTACTACAGTTTAATTTACTACTCTTGAATTTAAAAACTCGGCTTGTGCCATACCTATAAGGAAACTTTAACAACTAAGTATTAAGGACATTTGTTTAGCTTTTTCCAACTATGTTTAACTTTGCTTATCGAAGCAATATCGAAGTTTACCAAAATCAGCAGTTAGACTGGCAAAGCGGCTGGGGCCCGCTTTGCCAGTCTAACTGCTGATTTGACTTCAAAGCTGAAAAAGCCTCGGATGCGACTGGGATTAACGCTGAGATGATGATGATGATGTTAGAGTCTGCTTCCAGTCTATGTATGGATTTTGACGCAGCTGATTTTCAGTGTTTTATAAAGAGTGGCTACTTATTTGACGGCCCATAACCGAGTAAAATTGGTTGTAAGATTTCGGGCTTCTGACGGTGTAAACGATTGCCAAAGATCTACATATAACAGCTATAGTTATGCATATATAGCAGCAGTCTTTTTCATGGTATGGAGAGGTCTTGCCATATCACCTATCCACAAAAACTTAAACTTCTTTTGACCCGTTATGCTGTTATTATTTCCAAGTTAATTAATTATTTATTTAACATCTAACGTGCTTCCTGAGGATGGAGTGGTCATGGTTTGTAAAGATGGTTACCCGGACGGACCACTGAGCTGCCTCGTCTAGCACGTAGCTTAACCTGATTGATTGACCCATTTGGCTGTGATTGCTTAGCCAAGCTACAAACCAGTCCAGTATTAAGCCACAAACCAGTCCAGTATTATGACCATTTTGGATGCATAATATACTTAAAAGATAAACCATGACTCGGAGTTTTTGGTGAGAAAGTCAAGTTGAGTGTCAGGCTCATTTTTCATTGGACTTTTAAAATTATTTTTAGTGTTGTTTACTAAATAAAAGTGCGTGATTTATGTAGTAAAACGTGCATTCAGTAAATAATTCATAAAGAACAGTGAAATATCGCAGCATAGTGGCCACATCATGACTTTCCGTCAAACCTCCCTCGTAAGACGGTTCACGCGGCTGTCTTTTTTCACATGAATAATTCATTACGTGACATTGGCTAAATGCACAAACCGTGCGAAGCCAAAAAGAAAGAAATTAAAGAACTATGACTCAGTGCGGATTTTATATTTCCATTTTGCTTCTTAGTCGGTACACTCTTGCTAGAGTGGTCGTGGTCATCATTAACAATCACAATGAGTGATGATTTTAGTTATTCGGCGCCATTCAACACGGACGGCAGCCTTCCGGGTGCATTCACAAACTGAGCACTTATTCGCATCCTTGATCTGATCCGTCCATTTCAATGGTGATCTGCCACGCGGTCTGGTGCAACTTTCCTATGAAGCAGTAATATTTTATTGAAATTCTCACAACAAGCTCTGAATTATATTTGGAATTAAACGTGGGAAATGTTTATTAGCAGGACTTACTTTTTGCAGTAGTTTGAATGGTTTTTAGCTAGTACAAATGGACTTGGAAATAGGCAAGATTTTTGTACGAATACATGGAAATATGAAACAAAATATCTATACAAATAATAAAACTGGACAGTCTATTTGTTTGAATATGTTAGTCTCTGGAACTACTCGTATCAGTCAGAACGAATAT
The DNA here is from genome assembly GCA_017933935.1 of Sesamia nonagrioides. Classification (NCBI taxonomy): domain Eukaryota; kingdom Metazoa; phylum Arthropoda; class Insecta; order Lepidoptera; family Noctuidae; genus Sesamia; species Sesamia nonagrioides. Next base: position 308,377 of record JADWQK010001327.1, read on the forward strand.
TTGTATTTGATACCCCAACTTTTGTGAAAACTACAGACTATATAACGTCACGGTAGGGTGTATAGCTGGGCAAAAAAGAGAAGAATCACCACTGTGCTGTTCGTATGGCAACACGCTGAAACCGTATACCATACAAACTTAGTCTTGATGATACTTAGATAAATTGATGATATAATTCCACTTCATTTAGGTATATATTATGTTTTTATGTCAGTAAGTAATAATAATATTTATTTCAAAAGCACAGTAGAATTTTTCTATCTCAATCAAACTTAAAAAAAGAAAACAATTGAGTACAACGCTATTCATTTTGAGACAGAGTGTACGAAGTATTGTTTTATTGAACAAAGATGTGTTCCAGATATTAACTGATTACTAATTACTTTAAAATAAATGTTTAGGTCAGTCTCTCTTTATAAGCCCCGCACGATGATATTGCGATTGGCGGCCATCTTGGTGACGTAGTCGAACTCGCACCGTCGGTACCGTTCGCAAATTCAGTCCGCGCTTACCCACTTACGCACATCGAATATTTTTGTTAGCTTTTTGTTTTTGTTATCCTGTTTTATTGTTGTTCTTGAGTTTTGTTGTTTAGTTTTGTTAACTGTTACTCGTTAAAATGAGTAAGAAATTAATTAATAGTCGTACTCGTGAAATTATAATTAAAGTGGACAATTATTTTGTTAAAGAGAAAGAGGATTGTAAGTTAGTTCTTGAAAGTATAAACCGTGCTTTAAGAAGTGCTTCGGACATTTTAATACCGAAGCAACTGCTTACAGTTATTAAAAATATTTTGCAAAATTCTATCAAAGTCACGGAGTGTGTGGCATGTGCCACAGGCGTTGCAAAAAATACTGTGACGAAATTGAGACGAGAGCATGAGTCAGCAACAGCCAGTGGCAGCAAAATGAGAACTCCTACTAAAGGAAAAAGACAAAAGAAGAAATATTTCGACGGGTTTTCCATAACAGCTTTAAGAAATATTATAGATTCAATGTGTACGGTGAGGAGAGAAATACCCACAATGCGCAAAATCTTGGCGGCTTCAAAAGTAGACCTTAATTATACTGGTAGTGAAACTACATTAAGAAAAATAATTAAATGTGATTTAGGCTACTAATTTAAACGATGCTACCAAAAAAGACGCCCTAATTCAAAGACCCCAAATTCAAGCGTGGAGGGCTAAATATTTACGACGTATGAAAGAAAATAACTCGCTTGGTAATAACAAAAGACCCGTTATTTATCTCGACGAAACGTGGATACATGCACACTACACGGTAGAAAAATGTTGGCAAACAACAACCGATGGAGTGAGACGGAACGACAGTCCCGGCCGCCGATGGATAATAGTTCACGCGGGAAGTTAAAGCGGGTTTGTTGACAATGCCCTTTTAATGTTTAAAGCAGACACCAAAACGGGGGATTACTATGATCAAATGAATGCTGAGAATTTCACCAAGTGGCTTACAGAAAAAATAGTACCCAACATACCACGCAACTCTAAAATTGTGATGGACAACGCCCCTTATCACAGTAGGGAAGAGAATAGGCCACCAAGTATGAACAATAAAAAACAGTTGATTGTTGAGACTTTCCCAACGACACTACAAAACCTGAACTGTATTTATTAATTAAACGGCACCGACCGCCGAAAAATTATAAAATTGACAATTTATTAGCTGGCAATGGCCATGAAGTCGTTAGATTACCACCTTACAACTGCGACCTCAACCCCATTGAGTACATCTGGAACCTGGTAAAGATAAGGGTGTCAGAAAAGAATGTGGAGCAGTTGGAAAGTCGCATTGAAGCTCTGACGTTGGAGTCGTTGGCGTCAATAACTCCAGATGACTGGCGAAAGGAAGTCAATCATGTTAAACGGCTTGAAGAGGAATAAATACTGGAATAAAGATCGAATAACTGACGAGTTATTTGTCATAAATACGGCGACGATAGTGAATCGGAAACGACAGACACAGAAAGCAGTTATGATTCGGAAGACTATATACATTTTTTTACATATTATCCTGGTTTTATTTATAAGCTGATAGATGTGGGTAGTAATTAAAACATGACTACTACACAGTGGACTCTGGTTCAATTCCCGCTCGCAAATTAACAGAAATGTAGTTAGAAAAAAATAGTATACATGTAAGAAAGATATACGAATAAGTATATTTTTCTTACGTCTACAAAAATTATTTCCTTGAAATTCTTAATAATGAAAGCTTATTTGTCAGAATATGGGTGAGTAGGTATACTGTAACGTTGTGATTATTTCTTATTTTATTTATTATTTTTTGCCTTTACTAAGCATAGGGAAACGCACCTTTTTGTGGTCTATGGTTATTGATACTAATTGTCTATTACTATTTGTTTTGCTTTATCTGTGACATTTATTGTCGTTTTGACGTTTCAGTGTGACAGTTTTTTTGTCAAATTCCCAAGTTGGTGAGGGGTATGGGTAAAATTAATATTAATTTTATTATACATACACTCTTTATAAAGAGTGTAATAAAATTATAAAATACAAATAAACCCTTAACCCTAATATTAATTTTGCATTTAACATTCTTTTGCTAGCTGTCCTTTTGTGTGACAGATGACGTCACAACGCTGTTATTGTGACAAGGTTCCATCGCAATATCATCGTGCGGGGCTAGTACTCCTGCGTTTACATTAAGGCGCTGTGTTCAGTAAAAATAGGCTTCTTAAAACAATTTTTTAGCCAAATGTATACATTTCAGAGCAGCCAAAAATTTATATGTTAATCTTGATTATATGTAGCAGGAAACCATTGTTTTCAAAACACGTTTTGAATTAATTTTCTCGATAGAAAAAAATCCTAAAGTAACCCCTAAAATTGAATTTATAACAGTTGTAACTGTATTATTAATCATCAAATCTTGATAAAATTGAGAAGAGCGATGTAAAATATAATAGTAAATGAAACCATTGTTTTTGTTTATCGATTTAACTAAGATATTCTAAAATAAATAATGTATTTAATGATAAATAACGTGAACGAAACGTCGCTCCATCGCGGCGTCCATTGTCTTCTCTTTCACTTCTATGCTTAGCGACAGTGACCGCTGAGGCGCTGTGCTTGTCGGACCTATGTCACTTTTTGCTTTACCCCGCACAGAAAATAATTATATTTACGTGTCTGTTTGTTGATGAATAATCATATTTCGTTTTTGCCCGAGTTCAAACCCCAGGTTTACATTATATGCTTTTTGTAGATTTTAATTGAAATAAATGCTTTTTAATTTACTGTTGTATTTTTGCCGATATTTTATTTGATTTTTTTCTGTAATTATTCTTTTTACTTTTTCCCGGCACATTTTTCTTCACCTGTATGTGTTCGGGTTCAAACCCCAGCTTTACGTTGTATGCTTTTTGTTGGATTTCTTATTTGCAATTGTTTTTTTTTTTTAATTATTATTAATTTATCCGATTTTCTGTATTTTTTGTAGTAATTGTTCCATCTTTTTAAATATATTCTTTTTGTAACAATTATAATGCAAACTAATATTTAAAATCAATTCGTTATAATTTTCTTTCTACAAATTTCTAGAAATTAATAATAAATAATAATAATAAGCCTTTATTTAACCATGAATTTCTTAGTTCATAATATAATTTAAAAAAGAAAAACAATAAAAATAACAGTTAATTTGATAATAGTTCAAAACAGTAAATTTAGATTTCATTTTGTTGCATTATTCATGGCCCCTTTCAGTATAGGCCTCCTCCAAGTGCCTCCATCTATTTCACTCGTACAAACCCGATTTCGATAAGAGTTGCAGTTTTGAAGAAGAAATCTTTTATTTTTTTAAATATCCGAAAATGCATTTTTTTTAACAGTTACTCTAAACAGCTGTTTATAAATAGTAATTTCTAGAAATGATATATTTCTAACAGTTTCATGAAAAAAGGACATAACACAAAAATTTAAGCAGAACGGACAAAGTGCATTATAAAAATAAAAAAGAAAACAAAAAAAAATAATAAAAAATGAAAATATGTATAAAATACACATTTTCGAAAATCGCAAGGTAAAGTCGGATTCGATCCTGGTGCTCGTCTAATGCGAACCGGGACTGTGACAGAACAGAGCCAACCATGCTTCGGGGTTGGGTTGTGAAATAACCCTTCTAAATGTAGATGGAATAGAAAAGAAAAACAATAAAAATAACAGTTGATTTGATAATAGTTCAAAACAGTAAATTTAGATTTCATTTTGTTGCATTATTCATGGCCCCTTTCAGTATAGGCCTCCTCCAAGTGCCTCCATCTATTTCACTCGTACAAACCCGATTTCGATAAGAGTTGCAGTTTTGAAGAAGAAATCTTTTATTTTTTTAAATATCCGAAAATGCATTTTTTTTTAACAGTTACCCTAAACAGCTGTTTATAAATAGTAATTTCTAGAAATGATATATTTCTAACAGTTTCATGAAAAAAGGACATAACACAAAAAAATTAAGCAGAACGGACAAAGCGCATTATAAAAATAAAAAAGAAAACAAAAAAAATAATAAAAATATGAAAATATGTATAAAATACACATTTTCGAAAATCGCAAGGTAAAGTCGGATTCGATCCTGGTGCTCGTCTAATGCGAACCGGGACTGTGACGAACAGAGCCAACCATGCTTCGGGGTTGGGTTGTGAAATAATCCTTCTAAATGTAGATGGAATAGAAAAGAAAAACAATAAAAATAACAGTTGATTTGATAATACACACATCAAAAGTGTCTAGGGATCAACATATATTTTTGCAATAACTTTTCTCCTGATTGATATTAATTAAAATTTTCTTTAAGGATTCATCAAATAAAGTGTTTTCGTTTGTCACAGTAACGATAAACCAAGTCACCTTTGCATTAATAAAGAAATTTGCCATTTTCCTAATAAAGGGATATTTGACATTTGAACCACTAACACAAAAGTTCGAAAAAAGACTGAAATAACAGTTTTCTCTAAAATTTTATTGGGTTACTTAAACAATTAATAATCCGTGTTTCTACCGCGAACACTAACAACACAAGAACATCGGTTTGGCATACTCAAAATGAGTTCATCCAAATCACGCTGTGGAATGGCCGCCCATGTTCGTTGCAACAACAACAAAAGGTCTTCTTGCGACTGGATACCCTCCATATTCGGCAGAGCTCTTCTCTGTAGCATATCCCATGCATGCTCAATCGGGTTCAAGTCTGGCGACTGAGCAGGCCAGGGCAGGACATTGATGTTAGCTGCGGCGAGAGTCTGTCTTACAACTCTTGCGGTGTGCGGTCGTGCATTATCATGCATTAACTGAAATAAGGGACCGATTTGCACTTGTGGAGGAACGATGACGTCTGATACAATCGTTTCAGCATAAATTTGAGCGTTGAGGTTGCCTCTGATCCAAATCAACTCAGTTCTTCCGCCGATCCAAATACCCGCCCATACCATGATGGTTCCACCACTATAAGGATGGACTTCCTGGCAGGATTTTAATCGCTATTGGCGTCCAGGGGTTCTCCAGTGTCGTATACGTCTTGTATCCGGTCTCATACCAAAACGAGACTCATCAGAAAAGCACACGAAACGCCATTGTTCTTCTGCCCAATTTCTGTGTTCAAGAGCCCATTGATATCGAATCCTACGATTGTGCATTGCTATAGGTGGTACCCGTAGCGGTCTTCGGGAATGAAGGTTCACTTCATGCAAGCGGTTTCTGACTGTTTGGTCGCTAATTAAGTTCCCTGAAGAGTGATGAAGCCTCACGGCTAACATCATAGCGGTTATTGTTGGAGCTCTTCGAGTTAAGATTTGAATGTATCGGTCTTGTCTCCGTGTGGTGCAGCGATACCGTCCTCCATGGCGCTCAGCCACGGTACCAGTGCTTCGGTAACGTGTCCAAAGTCGACTGATAACACTCTGACTTGTATTCAGAGCTAAAGCCACAGTACGTTGCCGGGAACCAGCTTCTATCATTCCCACGGCTCTGAGCATTTCTTCCCTGCTTAAATGACGTCGCCGCTCCATAATAACGTTGGTTTTAATCAGTAGTAGGGAAACAGTAGCACTAATAATGTCTTCAATGCGTTGTATGTTTTTATAGGGAAAATATTGACAGCTGATTTTCATCTTTTACTCGAATTTGATTCACAGTTCCTGATTCAAATTATGAAATGCACCAAAAAGGATCCATATAAATTTATAAAATCATAAATTTATTACAAAGCCACATCTCAATCTCAAGAAATCCGCATAAAAATGCTTGATCCCTAGACACTTTTGATGTGTGTAGTTCAAAACAGTAAATTTAGATTTCATTTTGTTGCATTATTCATGGCCCCTTTCAGTATAGGCCTCCTCCAAGTGCCTCCATCTATTTCAATCTTTTTGTGTTGTGTTATTCTAAGCACTCGTACAAACCCGACTTCGATAAGAGTTGCAGTTTTGAAGAAAAAATCTTTTATTTTTTTAAATATCCGAAAATGCATTTTTTTTAACAGTTACTCTAAACAGTTGTTTATAAAGAGTAATTTCTAGAAATGATATATTTCTAATAGTTTCATGAAAAAAGGACATAACACAAAAAATTTAAGCAGAACGGACAAAGCGCATTATAAAAATAAAAAGAAAACAAAAGTAATAATAAAAAATGAAAATATGTATAAAATACACATTTTCGAAAATCGCAAGGTAAAGTGAACGGATGTGGGATTCGAACCTGCTGCTCGTCTAATGCGAACCGGGACTGTGACGAACAGAGCCAACCATACGTCGCGATTGGGTTGTGAAATTACGCTTCTAAATGTAGATGGAATAGAGAATGGTTGGTATAGATTTAATAGAACGTGCGTATTTCTCGATGCACGACGCCTCACCTCACGCATCGATGTACTCGCGCAGAGCGCCCCGCGCCCCGCAGTGGGCGGGGCTAGTCGTGTCCCACTTCGTCTGCTTCACCCCCTCAAATACCTAAAAGTTTGCTATTCACAGCGTCTTAATGCGTTTATATTAGTTAGAATCACCTATAAGAAAACATTATTTTGTAATAAAATTATGGTATTTTATTTAACCAACTTCGAAACCGGAATGCAAAAGCTGAAGATTTATTGGAGTAAAATACAAGTTTTTTAATACAATAAATCTTCATCTATTCAATAAATCATCTTCAGTTGTATCCTGTAAAGATAAATAGGTAGATGTTTGGATTTTTATAACTTCATCTTGCAAAAACGACTTAATTTGAATACCAATTATATTATAATTCATGTACCTGGTTTTCTCACGGGGCGCGACTTAAAGATCTAGTCACTAAAGTATCAAAGAATCTTGGCGTATTTCAAATATAACTTGACTGAACTAAAAACAACAAGAAACTCTTACATACCTGTCATATCAGCGGTTTATTTATAAACATTGTCAAAAGAGGAAAGAATAGTTTGGGACTCATGTTGTGGCAGACATCCCTTGTACAACTTATAAATAACCTTCCTGCCAGCACTTGGAATAGTTTTATTCCTTTTTTATCTTTAATTTACGATTTTATTTTAACGGTTTAAAGTAATAAACTTTGTTTACTAAGGAATAACATTATTTTCAGAATGTTGCCAATAGACAATAAAATAGTTTCGTTTCTAGACTTTTTTGATAAGCTGTAGCTCGGCTCCTTAATGTTAAGACCTTCGAGCAAACCTACGCTGCGTCTCCCAGTACGTGGCCAACACTACAGAACCTTACTGCCCCATCGGCCATCGATTCTACGAGCAATGTGCCCTGCCCACTGCCACTTAAGTTTAGCGACTCAAAGAGCTATGTCGGTGACTTTGGTTCTTTTGCGGATCTCCTCATTTCTGATTCGATCACTCAGAGAAACTCCGAGCATAGCTTTTTCCATTGCCCTTTGTGTGACTCTGAGCCTTCGTATGAGGCCCATTGTGAGCGACCAGGTTTCAGTTCCGTAAGTCATCACTGGCAACACACGGGCAGAAGCTATTTAGTCAATATTATTGTAAGTAACTGAGCATTATTGCAGCCACAATATAAACCGTGATTGCGGCAACCCGCTTGCCTGTAAGTACGGAATTTAAACCCCTAAATTAACTCACGTATTTACTAGTGGTCAGGATTAGCAAGCTGGAGTGTGCTGGAGCGCTGTTGAGCCTTACGTCAGAGTGCTTGAGTAGAAACTGAATTTCCGAACGTAGTGGACGCTTTTCTATAACTAGTTATTATTGTGGTTATTACTTATTATAATGTGACAGCCTCCGTGGCGTAGCGGTAGCGGACGCGGCCGCTGCGCAAGGTGGCGCGGGTTCGATCCCCGCACAGTGCAAGTATTTGTATGCATGAATATGAATATTTGCACTGGTCTGGTCGTGCCTCGGAAAGCACGTTAAGCCGTTGGTCCCGGTTGCCATACGAACATCTAGTGGCGGTCGTTACGGGTTGTTGGAGCCCTCAAAAGTCCAACAATTGGTCTAAACTGCAATGCTTCGATGTCGCCTTCGGGTTGTGGAGGTCAGACGGCAGTCGCTTCACGGAAAATGTCGAAGTTTAGCCATATCAGCAGTTGGACTGGTAAAGCGGACCCCAGACTCCAAAGCTGAAAGGGCTTCGGAAGCGACTGGGATTAACGCTGGGATGATGATGATGATGATTACTTATTATAATGTAGTTGTATGTAAGGATTAATAAAAAGATGTTATTGTAACATTAGATGACCGAAGATTACAACAGACTTGGTAGTCACTGCAGCATTGTATGTATGGATAGTCGAGCTTCTGTAATATCGCCAAAATCCTAGGTGATGAGAAAATTTAGATGAAGTAAGCATGGAGCAAGCCTCAAACCTAACTTTTCACGATAACATTATCATAGAATAAATCGGGTGCGCACTCCAAACTCACTTAACTTTTCTGATATTTTTACAGAATCGATAGAATGATATTTATAGAACATGCAAGAACAACTGGACATACACAGACCCAAAAGTAGCCGTTTAAGATAATCGTTTCCGACCTCCGAACTCTAACTGCGACTTTAACTTATCATGTTCGCCTGATCTAAACGACTGAAAAGCGTCCACTATGTTCGGAAATTCAGTTTACACCTAAAAAAAAAAACAAAAAATTAAGTCTAGTTATTGTTTGTACGAAGGAGAAAGAACACGGGTGAGTTTTAGACAGGAAAAGTCTGACACGACCTTCCGCTCCACTCAGAGTGGGATTTAAAAACTAGATTTTAAACAGAGAATTATGAATAATAATAGAATCGCGCGAAATGGAGGATAAAGTGAAGGAAAGCGGACCCCGGGCTTCAACGCTAAAGCCGCGGATGCAACCGGGATAAACGCTGAGATGATGATGACTAACAGTTAAATGTCGGTCTCCGTGGCGCAGCGGTCAACACGCCTGCCTGCGACGCGGAGGCGCCGGGTTCGATCCCCGGCCAGGTCATGATGGGAAACGATCTTTTCCTAATTGGCCTGGGTCTTGGATGTTTATCTATATATGTATCTATTATAAAATATAGTATCGTTGAGTTAGTATCCCATAATACAAGTCTCGAACTTACTTTGGGGCTAGCTCAATCTGTGTGATCTGTCCGTATATATTTATTAAAAAAAAAAAAAAAAAAAATATTAGTTTTGACAGCTCAACAATATTCATGACGTTATTTACATTGCTGGCCAGACAACATTTTTAAACCTATAAATGAACGACAGAGTAATTACGTAACACAATATCAGTAGCAATGGGTTTCATTTTGACAGAACAACAACATTCATTGCGTTATTCACGTTGTTGAGCAGACATATTTTTTGAATATATGTAGCAATGGATTAGCATTATGCTTCAAAATGATTCAAATTAATCGTAATATGATTCACATTGCGTTTAAAAAGTTATTATGCAATTAAGGTGCAGTTTATTCAGGGTTGCGGGTTGGTTAAAAAATAAACGGTGGGCCTGGCGCACAGGCAAGTGAAGATACACGGGTAAGTTTTAGTCAGTAAAAGTCTGACACACCCTTCCGCTCCGCCCAGAGTAGGAGAGATCATTTGACGATTTTCCATCCCAAACAAAAGGTGCAGTTTCTTCAATTAGATTTTCCCATTTTCTATCTTCACGTAGGTACCTACTCGGTAACAGTCTACCCGTCCACATCAAGATATAAAACATACTCAAATAAAATACAATGTCCTTTTATTTCTCCTATTGTAAGATTGTAGGCGACTGTTCACGAAGGTGGGACGCGGAACTTGGAAACACTTGGTCGGGACAATTGCCTAGGGTTGCACACGACTGTCGCCTCTTGTAAATGTGATTTCAGACACTATATGGAATAAATTGTTATGAAAATGTCGTGTGAAGATTTAATGAACAGAGAATAGAATAAGAATCCACATAATCAAATTACTTAACTTTATGTGGATTCTATTTAGACTAAGAGGGCCCCCGACAAGAATTTTGTTTTTAACTTTTTTTTTATTATTAATAGCCTAATATAATAAGCTTACCGCCCGCGTGGAGTTCGGTTATATCGCGCTTTTTAGATTTTCCTCGGGAATATCAAATTTTTCCGGGATAAAAGGTAGCCTATGTTTTTTCTCAGCGTCTAAAGATTGTCTGTGCCAAATTTCATCAAAATCGGTTGAGAGGTTTAAGCGGGAAAGCGTAACAGACAGACAGACAGACAGAGTTACTTTCGCATTTATAATATTAGTATGGATAAACTAGTATTTGCAATCCCGCCTGATGGTAAGCAGTGATGCAATCGTTGATGGTAAAGCGCACTAGTTTATTAAGCCTATTCACTTAAAAAACTTAGGAATAGGAAGGATGACTGCAGTTGAGCGAGGTGATGCAATGTTAAACCCAAGACCAACACGACCAAACGATTCTGCGCTAGAGGGAGATTGATCTGGAGACTCTCCACGACCAAACTCCCGACACAACAACATTTGGCGCATCGTAACCGCCACACACCGCAACACAACTGCTTAGATCCGTCCTCCGTACGGCTTCACCAGACATCATGCCGGAACACGACGAATCGCTTGGCGGCAAGACTTTGTCTAGCGGGTGGTAACTTCTGCCGGCAGCCGATGTTATGGCCCACCACCGAGAAAGTTGACTTACAAATGGGGCTATTCATTTAGTGAGTTTTTATTTTATTGATTTCGCGTAAGGGTTTTGCTTGTCCTCAACTTATGCCTCACAGGTTTGGTTAACTTTAAGCTGTTAAAAACATAAAACGAAATTTTTTTTTTTATCAGTTATAAACTAGCGCTTGACCGCAATCTCGCCTGATGGTAAGCAGTGATGCGATCATTGATGGTAAAGCGCGCTAGTTTATTAAGAGATTATTCACTCTAGCCTTGAAGACACTCAAATTGTATTGTGACGGAAACACCGCCGCTGGCAAACTGTTCCGGTCCCTCGATGTACGCGGTATGAAAGAGGAGGCAATTGCATGATTTAGTTAAATCATGCAATTCCCTCGCACACTCACCAAAATGAATCCTATAGAACACCGAAAGGATGGATTCCCTATATTTTGAAAAGGAGAACTCTCATCCCTTAAATAAGCATATTACAGCCTATAGTGTTTTCACTACTGGAACACAGGACTGCTCTTTCCAAGAGACTCACTCTTGGAAAGAGGAGTCCTGTCTGCCATGCACCACGTGGACCCGGTGTGGTTTAGCAGGTTTTTGTGACATCTACCAATAATAAGCCCGCCGGGGGGTCTTTGAAGTTTTAGTTATACGGCACATCGGATACCTCATCATTCGGAGAGGAGTGGTCCAAGTATATCCATACTAATATTATAAATGCGAAAGTAACTCTGTGTCTGTCTGTCTGTCTGTTACGCTTTCCCGCCTAAACCTCTCAACCGATTTTGATGAAATTTGGCACAGACAATCTTTGGACCCTGAGAAAAAACATAGGCTACCTGTTATTCCGCAAAAATTTGATATTCCCGAGGGAAATCTAAAAAGCGCGATATAACCGAACACCACGCGGGCGAAAATCACACAATCTTTAGACCCTGAGAAAGGACATAGGCTACCTTTTATCCCGGAAAAATTTGATGTTCCCGAGGGAAATCTAAAAAGCGCGATATAACCGAAATTTACGCGGGCGAAGCCGCGGGCGGAAAGCTAATATATGTATATATTTAATAATTATAAACTAATGCTTGACTGCAATCCCGCCTGATGGTAAGCAGTGATGCAATCGTTGATGGTAAAGCGCACTAGTTTATTAAGACTATTCACTTAAAACACTTAGGAATAGGAAGGATGACGGCAGTTGAGCGAGGTGATGCAATGTTAAACCCAAGACCAACACGACCAAACGATGCTGCGCTAGAGGGAGATTGATCTGGAGACTCTCCACGACCAAACTCTAGACAGAAAAAGATTTGGCGCATCGTACCCGCCACACAACGCAACACAACTGCTCAGACCCGTCCTCCGTACGGCTTCACCAGACATCATGCCGAAACACGACGAATCGCTTGGCGGCAAGACTTTGTCTGGTGGGTGGTAATTACTGCTGGCAACCGATGTTATGGCCTACCACCGAGAGATTATAGATTTAAAGTCACATAAAATGCATACAGGTTGCAATTTCAAAGTTGTTTTAGTAGAGCTTGTTGTTCGTGTTCAGGGTTCAAAATAAACATTCCGGAAAACTTGTTTACTAGTACTTGTCAACTAGTGCTTTACCGCAATCCCGCCTGATAGTAAGCAGTGATGCAATCGTTGATGGTAAAGCGGCAATACTTTACTAAGAGCCTATTCACTCTAGCCTTGAAGACACTCAAATTGCAGTCCGACGGAAACACCGCCGCTGACAAACTGTTCCAGGCCCTCGGTGTACGCGGTATAAAAGATGAGGTGAAACACTTCCGTAATTCCGTTCGGATCACACTGGTATCAGCTACATGATGGTGGTAACTCGCCGAACGACGGGTCGTCCGATAATGGAACGTAGATGGGGAATTAAATCACGCAAATACAAAAACGCAAAAACTGAAACTAACCAGCTTTCAGCTACTATTGTGACCGAAAAACTACTACTACCAAATAAAAATTCCATTTCAATTCCAGGAGCTTGTCGAATCGTTGATATTTAATAAACAAGATGCGAAGGTAATGGGGCAGACCTTACCTTTCACAATAAAACAAGATTTACCGAGCCTTACAACCTTACTATTCGGCTGAGGAGTATTTCTTTCTTACGGATAAAACGAAATATGGAGTGCTTTTAGTTGCAAGTTACACAGAATTGTGCCAAAATAATGGGCTGAAATAAGTATATAGGTATTTGTACGTTAGTTGATTGTGTTTCATGGCTTCTCGTAAGCAGCTTCCGTGAAACGAAAAAGAGTATGAACATTTTTTTCTGGTTTAAACAACGTTCCGATCTCAGAAATGAAATCTGAAATGTCTGATGCTGTTTAAGTAATTATCATTGAAGATGTGTTCTGGAATGGGAGGCGGTCAATGTATGTTAATACTGATGATGATGATAACGTTGGGGAACTTCATTGACTAGGACTGAATCCGCCTTTGTGAGAAAAGTTTAGATAAATAAACGATGTCATAGAAGTGCTCATCCTGTCTGAAAATAATTACTAACTGTAAATACAGTGTACTGCACATTTCGTGTATATAGGTCGGTACAGTAGGCATCTGTGGTAACAAAACCAGTACCTAATATTATAGATTCTATTGATTTGTGTTATATTGAAACTCTTCCCCCTTATTACAAAAGCAGAATTTTGTTTAGACCTGGTTTAAACCACTTACATATTTATTGAATTATAAACCTAACCGTTATACAAAAATACGAAACAACTTTATACAAAAATGACAGCTTAGTTCGATACTAGATGGTCACTTTAAGAACTTTGCCTAAATCTAATTATCGTTTGAAATACAAAAAACTGTGTCAAAGGTTCAGATAGGAACTAAAGTTAGTTTTCGTTTTGTTTGAATAGGGTACGTGTTTTATAGGCCAGTTCTAGAAGTTCCTCAAAACACAACAAACTAGAAAAACTTCTCGTATGTCTTGAAAATATTTTCTACTTTATCGTTGAAGTATTAGGTTAGGTCCTTACCTAACCTAATACTTCAACGAGATATAGATACTTCCTTAAGTATCTATGGCAATCAAAAAGCAGGTAGAATATGTAGTTCAATGAAGGCTCAAGAAGGCAAACTGTAGTCAAAAACAAAGCATTTATTTCAAATAAACCAACTACAAACACATTTGAATTATCAAAAGAACTTTCATTCAGTAAGATTAAACTAGTTGCGAATTGTAAAGCATAGGTCTCTATAGAGAAGAACGTACAAGAAACTCCACTGAATCTTTTAATACTATAAAATTATTGCAAAATATTTGATTACATCATTCATGTTGCATCCATATGAGAACGATGCAGAAGAACGTGCACATTCAGAGCGTCTGTTTTAGAAAACATAAAAAAAACCGGGACAGCTAAGTGATGACTAGATAGTCCTCACGAACATGACGCATGAATCAGCACCAAGTCATCAAAGGTCTAATAAATGGTAGCTTAACAGCAAGGACATATATAGTTCTCCATGTGTGCTATGCAATTAAGACAATTGCATAGCAACATTACCATTTATTAGACCTTTATTACTTATTTTTCAAATTCCTCGGCACTAGAGGCCTCTCTAGTGCCGAGGAATTTGGAAAGTAGGTATTTGAAGAAACTATTGCCGTCACGCTGCTTCCAACCTCTCCCGGTAAAGTGCGAAAAGGACAGTTGCAGCGCAGGCTGATTTTATCTACAAAAACGTTGACCAAACGATGTTTCGTATTCCGCTGTTTACTTTTTCAAAACACGACAGATCTCAATTATTTTTATATCAAAATTTAGAGGAATCACGTTTGTCTAATAGTCATCTGAACATCACGGTAAAAATGAGTTACTTTTCGCGATTTTGAAGTATCGTATTTCTTTTATTAATTAAGTTTCGGAAAAAATTAAATGATCGGGGCACGTATAATCACGGTGTAAAATTGTAGAAAAAAAAAATTGCTCTAGCATTGGCATTATCTGCGGAAAAAAAAACAACGGAATACGTTTGTATGTAGAAAGCACCACTAGAGTTCCCTCTTAAATCTAAAAATACTGTAAAATTTAATCTATATGAAGGGGCAGGAAGGCCTTCATCAGAACTCATCTTGTGTCATGTATGTGTGTAGGTAGGCAGGTGGGCATGAGCAGAAAAATCACAAGTCGTTCTTTACAATCACCGTTATCTAATCAGCACGGGGTTTAATCATCGAAAAACATAATCAAATGAACAATATACAGTCTAAGCAACACGACACCAACTTAATTATAACACTAGATGAAACTATCACTCGGATGCAAAGCCATTCGTGCGCCTGGTGCGCGGGCCCCGTCTCGAATCGTAGTTTTTCAGATGGCTGCCCTCACAACCCTCGACAATGACGCTTCGCTAGGCTGACTTTTACCAATCAAAGACAACCTGACGTCGAACGTTGATGGATGCACGGTTATATATACTACAAATATAGATTTTTTTAATGGTGAGAATCTCCAACAATGGTTCCAAATGTTAATCAGTTTATGCGCCCTGGTGAAGCACCACCAGCGTTGAGCCAAGCATCGATGAAATCCTAGCTAGCTAAGGTACATAGTGCGAGTTTAATACAAAATTCAAATTTCGTTTGAGTTTGTGGAAAACGAGTCTACTTTAGCAATACTGAAACCAGGTTGAACTAAAGATCCCTATTTGTAGTCCTATAATTGTGCTTTTCACCCCTTTTACTGAGGATTTAAATTTCCTTTCACATACATGATATTTTTGATTCATGATATTGACAAGGTACCGTCATGATGTAACTTTAAATAATTCTCTTAGTGATATTCGCGCCTCTGGATGCCATATATTACTCTGATGGCTCTTTTCTATGGAATAAAAATAGATTGAATCTCTGCAACCCGTGTCCTTTTAAAGAAACGATTTCAGGATAAACCACTACTGATGCGGTAAATGGTTATGCGAATCCCGCACCCCCAGCCATTGGTAGAGTTGAAACACCGCAGTGATTTTAGCCGATAAGGGTCTAAAATACCTGGCATACCTGCTATATCTTGTCACCCCCCACGATGGGGGAAGTCCATGAGGCTAACCACTGCGAAAACAAAGAATAAGGATGAACCACGACTGCCTTCCGCAGTCCACACTGATTAATGACAAACCAACAAGACTATTTGTCAACGGTGCGAAGCAAACGGATCTACACTACCGATACACATGAACGAAGAGCGATAGTCATTCAAGCTGACTAGACCGACACGAGATAACATAGAAGATTCGTGCCACAGACCATGTTACGACTTTATGAATAATCGTCCAACCTCCTTTGGAAAGTTTGGAGTCGAAACAATTAATATTATTAGAAGAATCGCCGATAAGATCTGTGTTGATCTAAGATTTTGAAGGCGACTGTCGGCAAGATGTATGAATGATGGAGACGTGATATCTTTTGTAATATCTTTTTGTTCTCGGCTCCTTCATTCCATTTTGCTTTTACGAAATAATGGCTTATTAGCAGAGTGGGTGGCTGGTAGGACAGTGGCATCCATTGTTTTAGTTTTTTCTTGCAAGATTTATTATACTTTTCATTGGTAGTGGAAAAATGATAGGCTGGTTCTATTGTACATCTATAAGTTGTATAGTTAACCTATTGTTGCTATCTTCAACTAGATTGTGGAACATAAGCTCTTCTTATTGATGCTCTTGCTTGCAATGTAAATTGGTATGTTCAAGTGGTATCTTGCAACAAAATTATGAAACTAATATCCACACAAACAAATATCAACTTGGTGGAACACCCAAGAGGACGAATAATTAACATGGCGTTGAAGAATCTGAAGGTCTTATTGAAGAGCTAGACCGTTCGGAATTAATTGGCAAACGATCTTGCAACAATAATACGTTGAATGCGATAAACGGACAGATGAAAATGCTCAGTGATAATTAAAATGTAAAAATAAATTAAAAGTAAAAAAATACTTGAACATTTTGATGTGTATAATTGTATCTATTAAAAATGTTATTTTTTTACGAGTACTTAAATCTCGCGACAAGCTATTGTATCATATAAATTGTAAAATGGTGTTATAATTTTACAGCAAAAGTTATTTTTTAGCGCATTTCGTAAAAATCTTGTTATTAAAAAGGTTTTTACTTGTAATATTTTAAATCTTCTTTTCCCAAAACTGCGACATTCACGGTGTTGTCGGTGGATGCATTAAGGTCAATTTAACTGAATTTTTTGGTACCTAGAGAGCTGGATAATGGATGGAGCATAGTTTGTGACATAAATCCATAATGAAATCCTACTGTCATAGTGTCATTCCGTCAAGATAGCCCCCATTACCAAGTTGGACTTACATCTTCCCACTTATGCCTAGAAACGGTTCAGAGACTTCCAAATAGCATTTAAATAACCCAGTTATTTTTCACATGGGGTAGACAAGCATACGACCCTTACGTCGTAGATCATCGCTTTTTAATAATGATTGCAAAATCCAAAATACCAGTCTTATTATAAAAGAACTGAATTTAAAACTATGACTATATTTAAATTACTGTCCAAAGGCACAATACATTTTTCTTACCTATTTGTCTGGGCTAACGCCACGATTCTTGTATAGAAGTTCTTAACAATAAAAGAATCCTAGATTGGAGTTATCTACAAAGTTACTGTTTCTACGTATACAGTTAACGATAAAAGCCTTATTTTACCCACAAAAGCTCTGAACAACGCAAGCTTTGTTAGACTTCCGGAGAAAAGAACGAACCCAAACACAAATTATGATCAATTAGTGTTTCGGAGACGTGCGTCACATACCAATGTACTTAGATAAAATCTTAGAAATGTTGAGCACTGAGAAAACTCGTGATCATCATAGTAATAGGTTTTCTTGTTTTCAGAGTAATTGGCAAGTTTTTGGTATAATTCATTCATCATTTCAGTCCAGACTCAACGGCTTAGTTGTTTATTCGTCGCGTATAGACGATCCTATGATGTGTTGATGGATGAATGTTTGTGCTGTTACTCGTTCTTCCTCTTTTTTCTTTTTCAGCCTATAGAGGTCCACTGTTGGACAAAGGCCTCCCCCAAGCTTTTCCACGATGACCGGTCTTATGCTATATCTATATAAAAATAAAAATAAATTAAATAAAATTTATTTAGACATATTTTGTTGATAGCATAAGCACAACAGAGTAGGACAAAAGGCAAGAAAATACAAATCAAAATTCACAAGAAACACGTCGTGCATGTAGCAACTCTAAATCCCACATTAGGATACCCTGTGTCGTGGGATCTAGTTACTTCAATGTTGTAGACACCTTATTATGTGTATCTTTTAAAGTTCTGTAACTGGTTTATTTGAAATAAATGATTTGATTTGATTTGATTTGAAGAACGTAATAGAGAAAACATGCAAAACATGACAGAAAACATGTAAGAATTGTGTGGAGTGTAATGTAGTGCAGTGTAGTGTATGGGAATGTCGGGGTGAAAAATATCCTATTTCTGGTTATAAATTTGTGTGCTAAAATGCATAGCAATTGGTTCAGTACCTAGTTTAAGTGTGAAAGAGAAAAATAAACAAACTCAGTTTAAATTTTTTTAATATCAAGTAAGGATAATAAGATAGAGAGCGGTGAGCGGTGAGCGGTAGTAGAGCAACGGTAGCCTAGTGATATCTGTTGACTTACAAGTTGTAAGTCGTAGATTTGAACCCCAACATGCGCTTTACTTTGTGTAAATTATTTCATCACCACTGCTGTCAAGACGGTGAAGGAAATAATCGTGAGGAAACCGACATGTCTTAGAGGAGGTAAAACTTCGAAGACATATGACATCTACCAACACGCACTGGGCACATGTGGTAGATTACGGCCCACTCCCTCTCACCGAGGGAAGCCCTATGTCCCAGTGGTGGGAACATTACAGGCTGATTATGTATGTATAAAAAGAAAGATTGTGAGAGTAAAGTTTAAAGAATCTTACGTCTTCATACTAAAAGATATCTCTCGCGCCGAAGCTTAGCCTCTCGGTTGAGATTGACACCCATGGCAAGCGAAGTACGATCTGGAGAACTATATCCATCACTAGCTGTGCTGCGCGGTTTCACCCGCATAAGTTTCGATATGTTTTTTATGATATCCTCCGCTATTGGATGCAGCGTGATGTTATACAAGTTTACAGCCTTACTTAAGCTAAAAAAAGCTTAAGCTTAAGCTTGGATTAATGGGCTATCTATCGCAAAAAGAATTTTTCAAATCGGACCAGTAGGTTCCTGAGATTAGCGCGTTCAAACAAACAAATTCTTCAGCTTTATTTATATTAGTATAGATATAGATTGGGCCGATCGACCTTCTCCACACTTAGCCATTCATGCTACAATTTTGTGAGCTAATAATTTTGCCAGGTTTGTCTCAGACATACGCCCACGCTTATTGGTAACAAATGCCAATTAAACAGAGAATTTAGAAGGGCCGACTAAGGCCACTCCTTAATTATTTACTATGAAACGCAGCGTAATGTTTCATATCTATGCTAATATCTAGTTCGTGTCAGCAAGGTTATATACTGTTGCCATTGCAATGTAGGCTGGCTAGGATTTCGTTGTGGGTAACAGGAACAAAACAACGGGTAGTCCTACCAAATCCCCCAACTATGGATTTTGTTTAGATCAGGTTTAAACCATCTAAATGGTTATTGAATTATGTACCTTACCATTATAGAAATGCAGTCCTTTAGATAAAAATGACAGCTCATTTCTGTTATGTTTTCTTTCTTTATTTTTTTGGCTTCGCACGGTTTGTGCAATTAGCCAATGAATGATTCATGTCAAAAAAGACAGCCGCGTGGACCGTCTTACGGGGGAGGTTTGGGACGAAGTCATGATGTGGCCACTATGCTGCGATATTTCACTGTTCTTTATGAATTATTTACTGAATGCACTTTATACTACATAAATCACGCACTTTTATTTTGTAACCAACGCTATAAATGATTTTAAAAGTCCAATGAAAAACGAGCCTGACACTCAGCTTGACTTTCCCGGCTAAACTCTTCTGTTGTTACTTTTAAGTTGTCACTTTTGTATTAAGAACTTTGACTTAACCTCAACAAAGTTTTAAATACAAATATTGACTTAAAGTTAGTAGTTTAAATACTAAGTTTGGAACTAAAGTTGATTGCCTTTTGTAATAAGTAAGTTTATCTAGGTGAGACCATTTTGTGGTACCACATTTGGTGGTGTGGCATTTGCAATCCTCAAATAATTTCTGGCTAGTCACAGACCTTTAAATAATGATAAGAAGAAAAAAAAGAATCCGGGCGGCTGAATATTTTTTTTGAATGAAGGCTCATGAGTAAATCATAATTATGGTAAAATATCAGTCGCACAGGTCGATCAATCAGGAAAAGCTACGCTTTCCGAGGATTTTTCGTAGATTGGTGAACATCTTTACATAAAAAAAAAATATTAACCCAGACGGTAGTGTCCTAATGACGGTTCACGGCTAAGTAATAACAGCTTCACTGGTCGATCGATCAGAGCAAGCTGCGCTTGCCAAGGTTGGTCCGAGGATAGGTGTTTACCATCTTTACATAAATAGTGATCCCACCGTGTCCAGAAAGCACGTCAAGCAGTTGTTGTCGGCGCTCATTCATAGAACTTCGACAATCGTTACGTGTACAGAAATTCTGACAACCAGCCTCGTCAAGGATATTGAATTACACAGACTCTAGTTTATTGAAGCCGTTTCAAACCCAACATACTCGTACTTGGGAAACTAGGCAAATTTATTTTAATTTGTAATATAATATGTAAAGGTGAACGGTTTCTCTGTGGTAGACTATAACATCGGCTGCCGGCAGAAGTTACCACCCACCAGACAAAGTCTTGCCGCCATGCGATTCGGCGTGTTCTGGCATTATGTCTGGTGAAGCCGTACCGAGGACGGGTCTGAGCAGTTGTGTTGCGATGTGGGCCAGGTACGATGAGCCAAATGTTGTTTTATCGGGCGTTTGGTCGTGAAGGGTAGCGATATCCGAAGCACGGTGCTCAAGTAGTGTGCCAGCCACAAACTAAAGGCTGCCCTGCCAACTGCGAAAAATCCCAGGGTCGCCATCGGTCGTTGTGTTCGCCGATTAGGCTGCAGGCCTCTTTCATATCTACCGTTGAGTTTTTCCTCTTTGTTACAGAATACAGATGAAAGAATTTGTGTCAACGTCATAAATTGAAAACACAGACGAAATTCGAAAGAAAGAGTGATTTGGCCATTCCGATGCCACATCGATGCCGTTTCGATGCCACTTCGAAACGGATAGAAGATAACATTTTTATTTAATCCTGTCAAATTAAGATACCTACTCCATAGACAGCTTAGACGCGATTATAAACATGGCGCCTAAAAATACGCCAGTTTACGTCAGGAGCGTACTAATTTGACAGGTCTTATCTGACATTTCATCTTCTGTCCTTTTCTTAATGGAATAGAAAGAAAAAGATGTATTGAACTTAAATTTAATTTAGTTTGTAAACAAGGGAATCGGGGCCAATGTCGTGTTTGTGGGTTGGATCATGTTTGCAGAAAGCGGTCCATATTAAAACTGCAATGTTAATAATCTACTTTTGTCGCTGGCCGTCCATAAATGAGACATGAATTTACTTGCCTAAGTAAATATAATACATATGTATAACATAGCGCACAGTTCACTACACAAATACGGGCTGCAATGTACAGCTTCAATATTAACCAAATCTCTTGCGGAACTGCAATCTAGAGCTCTGTCCCACATCAACAAAAAGATCCTCAAGACAAATTAGCATCCCCACATGCAAATTTATCTCTGTTTACGAGGACAAGAGCTTTGTAAACTGCTCAAACTATCTACGACCTGCTTTGCTCAGTTCTTATGTTACTAAAGTTCCTTTGAAACCCTTTAAGGCAATGTCGTAACAGTAAGTTTGCCGTAACATTTCTATCAGGCGTTTAATTAGTAAGTACCATTTCCCGATTTTCTTATTTGTTTGTATTCTGTGTGAAAAGTTTCTTCAAACGTTATTTAAATATATTTGACTTCTGAAGTAATTAATTATTATATTTATTACTTTTTAAGTAATAATTTTCAAGAAAGTTGTGTTTTACTAGTCCTCAGGCTATAGGTAGGTAAATCGGTTATGAATTTGATTAGGATTGGTCCAAGTGATTAAAAATCTAAAAAAAGTCACAGATTTTCTCTCATCCAAGCAAAGAAATTCGATACCAACCTCCATGATCAAAGTAATACACGTATTGTAACGATGAGAGTGGGCATGATCTGTAAAAATTAAAACCTTTAAATAAATAAAGAATAAAAAAGTAACACATTAGCTTTATAATATTAACGCCTCCCTAATCGTAATCTTGATAGGTATCGGAAGCATCCCTTCCCCCTATCCCCTATCTTACAATCCCGGGGGCAAATGCGATATGAAACGAAATACGGTTTCGATGGCCATGGTAGGCCCCCGAACGGTCGAATATTCAAAACAATCTTTCTCTGCCTCCACCGGGATTAAGAAAAGAGATTTATATTTTTCCCATCTAAGAAACAACCGAAGAGAATTACAAGGGTGTTCAGACAAGGATGGAAAGAGATAGTTAATAAGTTACCTCAACCCACTGTGATGACGTAACTAGGTAGACGATGCAAGGCCGCGGTATTAGGATCAGGTCTAAAAGTTGTTTTTGGTTCGTACGATTAACCCATATTGTGTACAAGTGCTTGACGTCACATTACGTCCTCGATTTTTTTTATCAAGTGCGGGGCGTCGGGTCGCATCGGGTCCCGCCGGTTCGCAAATACACCGCGCATGCGCCGAAATTGCGCCAATTTCGCGGGCAGCGGCCTCTGCCGGCGGAAGGCCCAGTCCACTCGGTGCTCAGCGAAGGGATGTTGCGTCGCGCGTGATAACGTCTACCGGACGGGAATTTCAAAAAAAGAATAAAATGCCATAGTTTGAAAGTGGTGCAGCGCGGTTTGAAATCTGACGTTTCGATGCGTTCCGGCAGACGAAGTCGAAACTGATCTAGTGTTGTGTGTTTAGGTTATGTTTCAGTGTTTGGATTTTAAAATGCCTGATTGTGGGGATATTTTTATTGTATTTAAATACAAATAGTTAGTAATAGTCCTCATATGTGTAGGTGGTTTACGTGATCGCGTGGTGGTTTTAATTGCAGTGTCCGCCGCGTTCTCATTCAAGTGCCAGTATAACCTTGACACGTTTTCCCGCGCTAGCCTAGCACCCCAACCTTGTTTTCAGTTGCACTCTCTCTTGACATTTACCGCAAAAGCGGGTTCTCTTTTGCTAATTAGAGTTACTGTGAATAAATACTCCTAAGAGACTGTAATTATGAAAGTAAATAGTTTCCTCGGTAGTTTATTAGGGTTCGCGTAGTTTAAATAAGATGAGTGACGTCATGAACGACAGTAGAATGTTTGTAGCATAAAATATAGTTGAAAAATAATAATTCTCGTAGAATTAATAATCAAGTTTGTAATAATGGAACCCTTGTGACCGCTTGAGTGAGGAGTGAGCCAGCGACTTTAAAATGAGAATTTCAAAAGGTAAGTACTTATGTTCTTTTTATCGAAGTTATATTTTGGGCCTTTTTATTGGAGATTACTTTCATTTTACAACAGGAGTGAAGGTACCTTTTTGGTGATCGAATTTATTAGAATAGATTTGGCATTTAAGTAAGTTAATTATAATACTGACCGAATTAAGTAAATTTATGATTTACTCGTTCCTAGCCTAGGTGTATGTTAGTGGACGGTTACACGGAGGCGTTACTTAAAAATATGCTTGTTTGTTCAATTCAGTCATTCAGGTAAGTAAGTAGCTACATAGTCTACAGCATATAAGAAAGCTGGTGAGCACGACTAGGTACACAGAAGACTGGACAGTAACCAAATACCTACCTATACCTACTAATGCTACTTCGGAAATTTTCATACACATCAATAAAATAATTTCATTATAATCTGCAAAATAAGTCTTGCCATCTTTTAAATTTAATAGGTAAACTTTCATAATGATTATTAAGAGAGTAAAACGTTGGAAAGCATTGAAACTAAAACAGAAATAATATAATAAACGCTAAAACCTTCTCAACTGCTGCCAAGGGAATTAGGGAATCAATAAAGCTGAATTTATCAAAAGCAGTTACAAAGACTAAAACTTTGCCAATAAATTGTTAAATTTATGCTCCTCTTTTTATTAGTGTTTTAATTGTTAACTTTTGTTTAATTTAGCGTAGCATGTTGAAATTGTCACTTAACGTTGCGTCAATGTTAAACTTACACAACGTAACATTACGGATACACTCCTAGATGGTTAAGCAGGATAGTAACCATAGTACAACCACTGGCTGTATTATGGATAGTACAACTGCTTCAAGAGACGAAGATTTCAAGTGTTAACTTTAGTTTTTGAAATCTTTGTTACAATCGATTTAATGTTGTTTTTTTTTATAATTATAAACTAGTGCTTGACTGCAATACCGCCTGATGGTAAGTAGTAATACAATCGTTGATGATAACGCGCCCTAGTTTATTAAGAGCCTATTCACGGCAGTTGAGCAAGATGATGCAATTTTAAACGCAACAACACGACCAACGATATTGCGCCAGAGGAAGATTGATCTGGAGACCCTCCACGACCAAACTCCCTACACAACAACATTTGGCGCATCGTACCCAGCACACATCGCAACACAACTGATCAGACCCGTCCTCCGTACGGCTTCACCAGACATTATGCCGGACACCCGATCGTTTTTGATTTTATTAAAATCGAAATCGAAGTGATCTATAATCTAAATCTATATATATAAAAATGAATTGCTGTTCGTTAGTCTCGCTAAAACTCGAGAACGGCTGAACGGATTTATCTTAACTTGGTCTTGAATTATTCGTGGAGGTCTAGGGAAGGTTTAAAATGTGAGAAAAATTCGAATAACTGCCGGGAAAATCCTCAAAACAGCATTTTTCTATTTCCCATACAAACGTTTTCTAAATAAAATGGAAAGTCAATTTGTAATTTATTACCGCTGTATAAAGTTCAAATTCGCGTGCGCGTTAGAGGATCTAATATCGCGTTCTGAAACTCAACAAAAGTGAAAGTGAATCGCGAACGCGACAAAATTGCATATTCTAAAAATACATAATATAGTACATAAATAGTGGTCGGCTTCGAGAAACTCAATTTTAGCTAGCTTCAGTTGTTAATCTGTTAACCAGGGTAGCACAAAAGTGTAGGAGAAGTCGAAACAATGAAGCTCGGAGTTGCAAGGTACCAGGGTCGCAGAAAAGTGTAGGAGAAGTCGAAACAATGAAGCCTCATTCATCATCATTATTAATCTAATATTACATGAATAAAGTTTCATTTTGCCTACTTTGAGGAGTTGCAAGGTACCAGGGTCGCACAAAAGTGTAGAAGTCGAAACAATGAAGCTCCATTCATCATTATTAATCTAATAAATATTACATGGATGAAGTTCTATTTTGCCTACTTTGAGGAGTTGCAAGGTACCAGGGTCGCACAAAAGTGTAGAAGTCGAAACAATGAAGCTCATTCATCATTATTAATCTAATATTACTTTTGCCTGCTTTGAAGAGTTGCAAGGTACCAGGATCGCATAAAAGTGTAGAAGTCGAAACAATGAAGCTCATTCATCATTATTATCTATCTATCTAATATTACATGGATGAAGTTTTATTTTGCCTACTTTGAGGAGTTGCAAGGTACCAGGGTCGCACAAAAGTGTAGGAGAAGTCGAAACAATCAAGTTCATTCATTCACACAGGAACGACGGGAACGGGGTAAAAAGGATATCCTATGTCCTTCTCCCAGTTCTTAGCTACCTCCCTACCAATTTTCAGCCAAATGGGTTCAGGCGTTCTTGAGTTATAAATAGTGTAATTAACTCGACTTTCTTTAATATATATAGATTATCCTAATTTAAAAAAGTAGTAAATAAGACCATGCCATATTGCCTTTAAGGCGGAACTTTATTGATAAAACTTTTATTTTATTTTCCTTTGGCCAGTAATATCATAATGTCCCATCAATGACCTCTGAGTTTGTTTCGGCGTTTCTTCTCAGAGCTAGATTTATGCAAGGTGAAGGAAAACATCAGGAAACGTGGAATTTACGTCTGAAATCGCAAACCCACATTGAGCAAGCGTGGTGATTACGCTCAACCGAAATGATGAGCTTCATTGTTTCGACTTCTCCTACACTTTTGTGTTACCCTATTTTAAAAAGTAAAAAATTGGATCATGTGATATTGCCTTCAAGGCGGAACAAAGTTCGCCGGGTCAGCTGCCACTTTCTTTGTAATTTTATAACTCAGGAACGGACTCACCTATCCAAACCAAATTTTTAGGCTTTGTTGTGACTAATTGGTAGATGGTTTGTGTGAAGTTTGAATAAAATCCGCCGAGCGGTTCTTCATTTATCACGTTTTCACAAATGAATTCAATGAACGGTGGATCATCATCTCATCCATACTAATATTATAAATGCGAAAGTAACTCTGTCTGTCTGTCTGTCGGTCTGTCTGTCTGTCTGTCTGTCTGTCTGTCTGTCCGTCTGTCTGTCTGTCTGTCTGTCTGTCTGTCTGTCTGTCTGTTACGCTTTCCCGCTTAAACCTCTCAACCGATTTTGATGAAATTTGGCACAAACAATCTTTAGATCCTGAGAAAGAACATAGGCTACCTTTTATACCGGAAAAATTTGATGTTCCCGAGGGAAATCTAAAAAGCGCGATATAACCGAACTCCACGCGGGCGCAGCCGCGGGCGGAAAGCTAGTATAGTATATAATATAAGAACTTTTCCTTGAACTCTTAGCTTCTATTAATAAACGTCCAAAAGTTGGTATATTGTCGAATATTCATGTTAATCGACTTTTGCTACTGACCGTACACTCACATTTCACACCAAATCCACGCCTGCTATTTTTATTAGCCTTAGTTTTCTTCATCAGCAAAAAGTTGTCTTTATAAGATCGCTCTTAACGATAATACCGCCCAATGTGTCGTCTTACGTGAAATTTCTACATTACTGTTTAAAATTTACATGGTCGACAAAATACAGCACGTTTAGTGTAGTGGTTATGCTATTGATTGCTGCGCTGCGTCTCGCGGGTTCGATTCCCGCACGGAACCAATATTTGTATGATCTACAAGTAATTGTTCCGGGTCTGGCTGTTTCTGTGTGTGAGTTTAATGTTTGTAAATGCACCCACAATACAGGAGAAATTCCTAGTAGGTATGGAGCAACGTTTTTTTTTTTAAAAAAAGAAGAAATTAATACATAGATATTCTATTTCCGTACTGTCACAAAGATGCAATGATTTGGATAATTTTGACAAATGATTAGGTTACTAAACTTAGGTGTTAAATTAAATGAAATGATATTTTATGTAAACATGATATTGGAATCACTTTTACATGGGTATCTACGCACATTAAAGATTCATACAACATCTAGGGTCAGTGCGACGCACCTGTACAGACTACACCGTATCTGCTAACACTCCAAATGTCATCTTACCTGCACCCATTACGATCTTAAATCCTCATCGATACCCACCGTTTGGGAATAACCGAAGGTGATATTGGACCCCTACCGACTAGAACCCCACAATTTCTTCGAGTATCATGAGTCAGAGACCCGGGAGATACGTACTACTACATTCAACGCACCCAGACCTGAACAAAACGCTTGTGAAGCCGCAATAAGTTTGGCCACCTTTTTCTCGTGGAACGTTCAATATTCGCCTGGAGTTTGGGGAAGAGACTAATTAGTTTTGGATCCTTACCTCAATAAAATCAACTGGTGATCACCATCAGCACATGGAGGCGCCCTGTTACTTACCTACTTCTTAATAAAATGGTTGTCTGTAAAAGATCGCTCTTTAGCGATAAGACCGCCCATTGTGTCACCCTTTGTAAAATCTTTATATTTATATTCTGTAATTTATATGGTTGAATGCCATACGCTTAAAAGTATAATAGAATACACTTTTTATGTATAATAAAGCGTATTTTATTTTATGTTATTCTAAATCAATACGGAGCTTAGTGCAACCCCTGTTAGGGTAGGTCTCTGCGGAGATTCAAAAGGGGTCTCGCCTGAGCCTCACTTTGCACGGCAGTACAACTGAGCCCAAATTGTATGCTGAAACTTAGATGTACCGTCGAAACGAAAATAAGAAAACTTAAACACTTTTTTTATGTGCTATTAAAAAAATGGCTTTCTTTATAGTGTCGACATATATTAAGTGTCTATCCTTCAGAAGAAATGGCGACATAAAGAGGTCAAAGACTTTTTTAAAGTACAGACTTAATCTTGGCCTGATAATGTGAGGAGCATGTAGATTAGTGCCAGAAATGGACTTATGAGGAAATGATCACTCATATTTGCACCGGACCATTATTATGGTGTGAGTTTTATACTTTCTTACAATCATGCCATATTAACGGTCGGGTACTACAGGCACACGAATTAAAATCATATTGCCAGATGGATGGCATGTTAAACGGCAGCCTTGTTAACCGACAGTGTTCTGAAACGGCTGCATCGTTAAAGACATAATTGTGTCTCAAACTGCAGTATTGTCAAACTGCAGCGTTCTCAAACAGCAGTATTGTTAAACGGCAGCATTCTAAAACGGCAGTATTGTTAAACAAAAGCATTCCACGTGAGAATACTTTCGTATAAGAATGCTGCCGTCATCATTCATTTCGGCTTGTAACATCCCACTGCTAGCAGGTAATAACCTAATGGTTATCTCCATGACAGAATAGTGCAATAATTGTTTCCCTTTACCCCGAATTATACCCAAATACTGAATTTACATTGTTGTGGTCATCACTTTCCGCAGCTAATTAACAAATGGTTCTCCTATTTTGAAGGAATCAATCTACATACCCTTTTTCCAACTGGTGGGGTTTCGAGTCTCACCCAGAACTTACTTCGTAACACAATACTCACTAGTACTTACTGGTTGTAATAATTTTGTTCTTCTGACTACCCGTCCCTGGACTTTAAGTCTGACATCGCCAACTCGCATTGAGCAAGCGTGGTGATTACACTCAATCCTTCTCTGTATGAGGGCAGACCTGTGCCCAGCAGTGACGTGATGACTACCCGTAATGACTGTCAAAGATTTTCAAGTGACGTGGCTTCTGAGGCAGGCAGGGGTTTCAATGTATAATGGTCACCCATCTACCAACTGACCGTGACAAGAGTAATTAAGCTACTCTTGTCGTGGTCAGTTGGTAGATGGCTTCGATTGACCGGTTCTACTATTTTATTTAGCCACGAGCGAGATTACTTTTCTCATAAGACGTCAGACACAATTCATTATGAATGGCTTTTTTAAATCAAAATAGGTACACGATTTCTACCTCAGGACAAAAAGAATTGCGAAATAGACTGATATAAAAACAACGGTTTAATTAACTGTCCCTTTAAAAGGGTATTTGTCCTTCAAAGTATTAAGAAACAGCACGTTCGTTAAACCAAGGTTATAAACCCCAACTGTCTGGGGCCCTGAACTTTGCATCACCTTGGTCTAACCTCACCCTCAGTAACCTTGCAAGGGCCGTTACTTCGCCAAATACATTCTCAGTTCATTCATACTTTCTAGGTCCAATAAGATTATATTGAAGAGTGTGTAAGCTTGGGATTTAGTTAATAGCAAAAATTAAACTAAATTTAAGTTCATTCCATCTAAATGTCTTTATATTTCGTTAAGAAAAGGACAGAAGATAATGGCGCCGATTCTGTTGTTCACAAACTTCTTTTTTAATAATTATAAACTAGCGCTTGACCGCAATCCCGCCTGATGGTAAGCAGTGACGCTATCGATGAAGGTAAAGCGCACTAGTTTATTGAGAGCCTATTCACTCTAGCCTTGAAGACACTCAACTTGTAGTCCGACAGAAACACCGCCACTGGCAAATTGTTCCAGTCCCTCGATGTACGCGGTATGAAAGAGGAGGCGAAACGCTTCGTCCGAATCGTAGTGGTGTCAACGACGTAAGGGTGGAAATTCGTCGTCCGATGGTGGGACGGAGATGGGGGAACTAAATCATACAATTCCCTCGCACACTCACCAAAATGAATCCTATAGGACACCGAAAGGCTGGCTACTCTACGCCTGTGCTCTGGGCTTTGGGGACCGTTTTGAGTTACATCTGGGTCGCCAATCAGCCTCCTCGCCTCCCCACCGAATACAAAGTGGCCAGGTGACATTTTGCAGCACCAGCCCAAATGTAGCTGCAGTACTCAACACACGAACAGACCTGTGCTTTGTACAGCATTAGAAGCTGCCCTGGTCTGAAGTACCGCCGGACCTTTGCGATAACGCCAAGCTTCCTGACAGCCACCTTAGCCAGAGCCTTGGACCCAATGAACCGCCCAAAGTTAAGGTCAACAAAGAAAATTTCAACTCCCAAAAGCTGGAGGCGGAAATAAACTAATTTTAAGTTGATGCACTTAACTTTCGTTTTCTTTACATTTCGTTAAGAAAGGGATAGAAGATAACATTTTAGTTTAATCCTGTCAAATTAAGGTATTCCATAGACATTTTTTTTTTGTTCATTTCTTTCCGTTCGTTCGGGCGAATGGAAAACGCAAAGGCATAGTACGCCATACAGCCAAGTCTTCAGTAATTTTTTTTCTTTATTAAATATCTATCCTAACTAATACTTTTTTTTTTTTTTTTGACGCTGTGGTAATGCATTTACGCACCATACCCCGAAGGGCGTGTGTGGGACTCGCCCAGCCGAAGCCGGGAATACCCACTAAACCCACAGCGGCACAACGACATCGCCTGAGTGGCGGGGTCATGGGAAAATGGCACAGCCTAACTACCAATCCCCCGCCGGCGATTCCCGCCTAGGGCGGGCCCACAGTGGTCCCTCCACTCCACAGGGAGGGGCCGGGCTGGGTACGTCTTTTTGTGCGAGAAGACGCAGCAGCCAAGGGTTTTTTAGCGAGGTGTCCTTCCTCTTAGCCCCACTCGTTTGCCCGGAGGCAAACGGGGCCCCCAGCTCCTCTCAATGAGGAGACCGGGTTGCCCGACGGTGACCCGGAGTTCGGGTCACGTCAGCCACCTCGAGTGGTGGCCGACCCGCCGCACGTGTGACCGCCGAAGCGGTCCCCGCATCTGGTTTTGGTCCGCGCCGGTAAACCGGTAACCCCCATATCTGGGGGCCGTTCCCCTATCCGCCACCTGGGGACGCGTCCGATGGCAGGCCAGAAACTGCACACGGAATTAAATATCTATCCTAACTTATCCTAATTTATCCTAACTTATCCTAGCATAACTTAACCTAAACTAACTCCTTTCGTTTTACGCGTTTGGACGATAAGGAGCGGTTTAGCGTAAAGACATGATGAGGCCACTATGCTACAATATTTCACTGTTCTTTTTGAATTATTCACTGAATGCACTTTTTACTACATAAATCACGCGTTTTTATTTAGTAAACGACACTATAAATAATTTTAAAAGTCCAATGAAAAATGAGCGTGACACTCATCTTGACATTCCCGCCAAACATTCCATATACAGTTTAGACGCGATTATATACATGGCAAAAAAAAAAAAAAATTGTGTATATTGCATTACAATAGGTACAATAAGTTTAACCCTGTCCCCTAAACTAGGCTAGGCCTGTATTTTAGGGGGGCAAAATAAGGTCGGATAAGTAGTGGCTTCATTTAAAACGCTGGTATTCAGCTGTATTCCGTTACATTGGAAACCGTGACGATCATAGTTGGGAAAAGGCTAGAGAGATATGATGATGATGGTAGCATAGCGGTGTCTGGAAAGCCTCGGATATACCTAAATCTATAAATCTCGACCTGAGAAGCTTTAGGTCGTATCTATAGGTCGACGTTAGAAGCATTAGGTCGTATGTATATTTCCGAAGACCTACTGCTTCTAACATCGAGCTGTTGGGATGGGAAATCATCAACTGACTTCTCCCGCTCTGGGCGGAGCGGAAGCGCGTACCAGATTTTTACTGACTAAACCCACCCGTGTTTCATCACATGCCTGTGCGACGGCCAGGGTCACGGTTTCTTTTTTAACCAACCCGCAATCCTGACTCAGGAGGCATCGGTCTTCGTGGCATCGAGGTATAGCGTATAGGTACGACCAAATTCTTCAAAGGTTGAGAAATTCTCTCAATTAAATTGAAAATTTTACTGTCATTATAAGGTTATTTGGAATAAGTGTTTTGCCTATTGACTTAAATGTACTTGATCCAATTTCTTTCCGCAAGGTTAGGGTGGACAAGAGAAAATTTAAATCCAATCCGATCCAAAGAAGGGTTTCTATATTTATTTCTATCATGAATATAAAAACCGGCCAAATGCGAGTCGGACTCGCACACCGAGGGTTCCGCCGTACAAACGTAGCGGTTTACAATTTATGACGTACTAGCTTTCCGCCAGCGGCTTCGCCCGCGTGGAGTTCGGTTATATCGCGCTGTTTAAATTCCCCTTGGGGAACATCAAATATTTTCCCGGATAAAAGGTAGCTTATGTTCTTTCTCAGGGTCTAAAGATTGTCTGTGCCAAACTTCATCAAAATCGGTTGAGAGGTTTAGGCGGGAAAGCGTAACAGACAGACAGTTATTTTCGCATTTATAATACTAGCATTGATTTAGAATTTTTCACAGTTTAAAGGCAATTAGATTTAAGAAGTGTTTGATATGAATTTCAACTTTAATATCTCTACGCGTTCATGTGAAAAAGGGTAGGTAGTAAGTTTAAAATTATTAAAAAAATATTTTATGTCATGTAAGCAAAAATAATATTTTAATATTTTATGTAACTTCAAATTTATCATATTCACAATTTTTCCTTTATCTGTCTGTACTATAATATAACGTTGCTTCGTGCCGAATTTCAAGATTCTGAGTTCACGGGAAGTACCTTGTAGGCAAAGAGTTTTAAGATATATAGAGTTTTAAGATATAAAAACTGTGATCCCATGGCTCAGTTCCACCATCTAGTACAATATAGCAAAATTAGATCGACAATTGGAGTCATCAATTAATAGTAAAAATGAAATAAGTTTATATAAAATATATTCAGCTATTGCCCGGTAGGTGGCCAGTGTGGTCTAGGTTGCCAGATCCGATTTAATACCCTAGTATAGTTCAAATCGGGTACATAAATATTGAAAAGTAAATAAATTAAGTGAAACTTGTCTTGTACAAACAAAAACTGTTTTAGAATTTTATTCGCTACTATTCATTTACCGTGACACCGTCTATTGGCATTTTAGATGTTTAATGCTTACGAATTATTTTAACGCTCAGTTTAATGCGATTTTTGAGTGTAATAGACCTTTTAGGCCATAAAGCGCATTTTGTTTTGCAATTTTCGTTTGCATTTCGTTTTTAGCAAAATTATTCTTTTTACACGTTTGTTTGCAAATATTTTTAAATGGCAATGCAAAAAACTGTGGTAGGGTTTGTATCATTTCGATATAAAGTTATAGATAATATTCAAAGAAGTTACTACGACGATGTTTTGTCGCATTATGATAGCTTGAAACAAAAAATTAGGAAGCAGAATAATTATGGGTAATTTCAAGTTTACAAGTTTCTTATTTATATAATTCTTTTAATATAATAGGCGTTAAAGTTTAAAATTGCCGATTAGTACTGAAAATCTAAATAATTGCTTATTTTTTATTTTAATTTAAATAATTCATTTATAATTAATATATAGGAAGGTCGTTTATGCCTTTGTGATAGAACTCTGAGGATCTAGACTGCACAAACTGTGTGAAAGCAGAACTGCCTCCTGGGAAGAAAACTTCTTGTCACGTAGATAATTGTCCAAATCAAGACAAAAATGGTACCTTTACAAGATTCGTACGCCATTATCTTTAAAACCGGCAAAAAAATCACGGTTACTGTATGGGAGCCCGCCTTAAGTATTTATTTTATTTTAATTATTTATTTGTAATTTGAATATATAACCAAATATTCTGTGAACATTTTAAGCGTCTTTCTGTTTCCGTTATTACTTAATATGGAGCAAAAAACGGCAAAAATTCACGTTTGTTGTATGGGAGCCCCCTTAAATATTTTATTATTTTTATTCTTAGTACTTGTTGTTATAGCGGCAACAGAAATACTAACACAATCTCTGGAAATTACAACTGTCTCGCTATTACGGTTTATGAGATACAGCCTGGTGACAGACGGACAGACGAACAGAGAAGTCTCATGAATAGGGTTCGTTTTAACCTTTAGGTACGGAATCCTCAAAATCACAAAGTAGCTCGAAATCACTGTACTACATATACGTACCTACATATTTTATGAATATATTTCATTATAAATAAGTTATGTAATCTATGTACTTATCCACTTAACCGTAAATTTTATTCCAATTTTTACGGTTAAGTAGAAAAGTACTGAAATTAATAACTTACTATTTCATTTCTAATACAAGGTACCGATTCTTTTTTTTTTTTAATTTGATCGACAAGTCTTTCCAAAGTAGATAACTTCTCTTTTAAAATGCATTGAGCATAATTTCGACGAATGAGACGGAAGCCAATTTTCTTCTCTACGGTTTATCTGGACAAATCGTATCCACTTTTTCCCTACAACATTATTTTTATTCGGAAACCAAAAATAACAAAAACCTAGATAAATGAATAGTAATTGTTCATTCAATTTTGTTTATTAATATGATATGACTATGTTTAAATAGAGTTAATAATAAATAAACTTGAAATATAGTAATATTTTAAGTTTATTTAGCTATATTTTAAATGTCAATAAAATACAACAAAATGTATTCATCTTAATAAGTATTATCGATAACCAAATCGATAAACAACATTACTACATCTCTACAAGAAAATAGTAAAACTACTCAACAATAGAGGGCGCTTATTACAATAATGGAAAATTTTCTAGAACTAAGATTTGTTAAAATTTGAATTGCAGACGTAAATAATTCATAGAAAAACATTCCGAAGTTAGGTCCAGTCGTTTTACTATAACGAGATGTACAGTAACACAAAGCGCAACATGGCATATTTCCTTAGAAAATGTTTATTCTTGGTGGACACAAATTACGTCCTGACACGCAGACTAGACTGAGCGACTTTTAACCAAGTCGATAAAAGTATTGGCTTACGATTTTGTTCCTGATGTCCTGTCTATTGTAAATATAATTTTAATGTCTTTGCTTGTAGGTTTTGATTCCCTAGCGTGTGACGGAAATTCGTCTAAGGTGTCGGTATAAACTGCTGTATCTTTTGATCGCTTTAACTTAAAAGTTTGATTTTTTCACTGCTTAAAGGGACAATAGACCTAGGTATTTGGTATAAATTTCAATTTGATACCTTTATTAGTTCGTGAGAAATAAGGTAGTAAGTTTCATTTTATTAAAATATGTTTATTATATTATATAACTAAAAAATGTGATTTTCGCAATTTTTCCTATATTTGCATTATATGACAATCCTTCATGCCAAATTTCAAGATTCTGAGTTTACGGGAAGTATCCTGTAGGTTTTGATTCCTTTGCGAGTGTCGAAAATTTGTTGAAAATATCGACATATCGGCTGTATCTTTTGATTGGCTTGGCTTAGAAGTTTGATATTTTCACAGCTTAAAGGGACAATAGACCTAGGTATTTGGTATAAATGTCAATTTCATAACTTTATTCATTCGTGAGAAATGAGGTTAGTAAGTTCCATTTTATTAAAATATGTTTATTATATTATATAACTAAAAAAACGTGATTTTCGCAATTTTTCCTATATTTGCATTATATGACAATGCTTCATGCCAATTTTCAAGATTCTGAGTTTACGGGAAGTATCCTGTAGGTTTTGATTCCTTTGCGAGTGTCGAAAATTTGTTGAAAATATCGACATATCGGCTGTATCTTTTGATTGGCTTGGCTTAGAAGTTTGATATTTTCACAGCTTAAAGGGACAATAGACTTAGGTATTTGGTATAAATTTCAATTTGATAACTTTATTCGTTCGTGAGAAATAAGGTAGTAAGTTCCATTTTATTAAAATATGTTTATTATATTATATAACTAAAAAAATGTGGTTTTCGCAATTTTTCCTATATTTGCATTATATGACAATGCTTCATGCCAATGTTCAAGATTCTGAGTTTACGGGAAGTATCCTGTAGGTTTTGATTCCTTTGCGAGTGTCGAAAATTTGATGAAAATATCGACATAATCGGCTGTATCTTTTGATTGGCTTGGCTTAGAAGTTTGATATTTTCACAGCTTAAAGGGACAATAGACCCGAGTATTTCATGTGAATTTCAGATTGATACGTCCACGCGTTCTTGAGATAAAGGGTCTTGACAGACAGACAAACAGACAGACAGACGGACAACAAAGTGATCCTATAAGGGTTCCGTTTTTTCCTTTTGAGGTACGGAACCCTAAAAACGAACAAAAGACCTTTTTACAGGCTTCTTTTTCATATTAGCTTATCTACCAGAGTCTACGATATCAGTTAAACAATATGTAAAGAAAACCCTGTCCAATCCGTGAAGGTGGTATTGTTAGGTATCGATAACTGATTCTACTAATGCCTTCAAAGCCGGGCTAAACTTAAAAAAGCATCCCCCTTAAAAATTAAATATTATTTCGAAAAAAGAGGTACCTAGTAATACATGTGTGGTAGGCAACACATGCGCGGGCGAAGGGCAGAATAATACCGGCGAAAATGGTGTTGTCGGCTGGACACGCGGCACGCGTCTCATCGCTCATAATAATACCGTTGAAAAAGATGTTGTCACTTTTTTAAAAATACCATTTTTTGGTGAAGTTGTAATTAATTCGCGGAAAAAGAACAGATTTTTTCAAACTTCATTTTTATTATTACTATGATGATTATATTAAAGGAGGTGGGTTGATAAGAGCCTATTTTCGCCCATCTACACTCGAAAAAAAAAGTTTCGGACTCCGGCTATTTTTAAAGGTCTTTGTAAACTTAAAGATATGACTGTATTTTCTTATAATATAAGATTGATGTGATAAATAAAATAGTAAGTCAAAGTAATTATTGCCCAAAAAGACAGTGTTTTGGGTTTTTTATGCATTTTAGCCGTTTTTAAGGTTCCGTAGCCAAATGGCAATAAACGGAACCCTTACAGATTCGTCATGTCTGTCTGTCCGTATGTCACAGCCATTTTTTCCGAAACTATAAGTGCTATACTGTTGAAACTTGGTAGGTAGATGTATTCTGTGAACCGCATTAGGATTTTGATGCAAAAAAAATATTGGGGGCTCCCCATACTTAGAATTCAAACTCAATTTTTTTTTTCACCAAACACATACGCGTGGGTGTATCTATGGATAGGTCTTCAAAAATGATATCGCGGTTTATAAAATATTTTTTTTTTTAAATTGAATAGTTTGCGTGAATGTGCACAATTGCAAAAAACAAATATTTATACATAATTGGTTATCAATTTGACACAGCACACCAATTTTAGTGCTAAAATTAGCTATTAAATACGCCAGTCAAATATGACAGTTGTGATTTCGAATTTACGCACAATTTTAAGTCGGTAGTCAATTTGCTAAATAATTACCTTCCCTGTGTTTACTAGGTCGCAACATCTTCAAGCCTATATATACAACAGAATATTACTGTCTACTATAAATTATTATATCTTCTAAATATATATTGTAAATGAACTGCTAATATACATAACAAAGCACCTCAAAGCTAATCATAAGATATTACCAGGAATTCAATATGGATTCTGAGATAAAGTGAATCGTCATCAGCCTCAGCGAGTATCAATGTCAGAAACTTGTCAAAAATATGGGAAATTCAAGGTGTATTTGACAGATTGAGACCGAGGTCAGTCTGTGAGAATGGTGTCTCACTGATGAATCCGTGGAATAAAATTGACGTTCATCAAAAAGTATTAAAATTATTCTCAAGATGAAATTTATTCGTAAAAGTACGGAGTGCTGCACATCCCACTCTATTTCTTCTTCTTACTCTTCAGCCTATAGAGGTCCACAGCTAGACAATGGCCTCCCCCAAGGCTTTCATTTCATTTGGGTTGTCATAATCCCTACGCTTGGCAGGTGGGTTGGGGATATTACACAGGAGAAGCGTTGCTACCCGCGTCTTTGGTGAGAGTTCCCTTAGTCGCCTCTGACGACACCCACGGAAGAATATGGGTTGGTACTATTCTAAGCCCGGTACCGGTATTTCTAGTTAAACAAATATCAACTTTATTTCAATACGCATTAAGTTGATTTCAGTGATTAGCATTATTGATTAATAATAAAACATCTTTGAAGTTAGAGCGTAAACTGAACTGTTGTGTTTTCCTTTAAACTTCATACGCATATGTTTACATTTGTGACAAATTTTCACACTATTAGATTAGGTATACAAGTTTGTTAGAACTTTTCCGTACAGAAATAAAACAATTTAACAAAAACTAAGCAAACTTTTTGTAGGTTTGTCAACACTTGTTTATAATACTTAGTACGAGAAGACCGTTTATAACCCTTATAAACGGTCCTGGGCCTGTGATCGCCTTGTGGTAAGGACTACAAGGTGACATGAGTTACCTTCATTTTACAAATGTGTGGTTTTTTTTACTTCATGTAAAACTATTATTAAATTACAATACAGCATCAAAAAATTCTTCGTCATCGCTGTCGACTGGTAATGTACCCAAGAGACTGGCAGCATTGCCGCGTTGAATGGCAATACTTAGCCGCTGGCCAAGGTAAAAGCCAGCCCTTGGGTCACGGGAAGTGTCAACAAGCCGTTTGGACAGTTCATTAAAAAGGCAATGAGTACTCGGACCCCACGGCCCAAGGGTTTCAAACCCAAACAGCTCGAGAATATAATTTCCGATAAGGTTGTTATATTTTCGCCGTTTGAGGTTTTCTGCAGCCGCAGCAGCAACGCCAGCACAGCACTTCGATCCAGAAAGATGGGATGGCGCAAGAGTATCGACGCAAGTTGCGTCCCACACTAAAGGCAGTCCATCTTCCAAGGAAATAAGGACATGCCGTCCGGTCTCTTGTCATCATCGAGCACCAAGCCATTAGGTTCTAAAACAGCTGGAACGCCGACAGTGACAAGAGCTCGTCGAATGATGTCGTTAATGTTTGCGTGCCGAGCTAAGCGACCCGCACTTCGCTGCAAGCTAGGCCGTGATGTCGGAGGCTGTTGACATCTGCACCACAATGACAGCGATGAGGAGAACAGCAAGGAGCTCCTAGTCGTAAGGAAGCAGCGATGCGGAAAGTGGTGTTGTCGAACAAAGTGCCTATGTTCGACGAAGGTAGTGCGTGAAGCCAAAGACCCGACTCCCACCTTCCCACAGCTAGCAGGCGCGCACGCTCCGCATCAGTAGCAGACGAGTCAAGTAAATTGTTCTGTACTGCTCTGCAGAGCGGCTCATCCCACTGTCTCTGGGAAGACGGATTGCTGGGTGGATCTGTATTCGGGCAAGTTAGTCTCCAGGAATCCATAGCCTCGGAGAAGAATGGCACATCAAAGTTAATCAGTGAGGGTGCTAAAATTTTCCTGATTAATTTATCAGTGCCGTAGACCGAGGATATGAAAGCCGGTAAACTAATATCAGAAATTTTGCGGACGCCGAGGCCCCCCATACGAATCGGGAGAGTAGCTTGTGCCCAAGCTCGGTCGTCCATGGCCACATTTAAAATTGACGTTAATGTATGCCTGATAATTTGGTCCATTTTGTCTAAAAGGTGAGTGTGCTTCCATAAATGGGAAGCACGAAGGAAATAAATTAATTTAGGGCTAAAACAGCAGTAGCGAATCAAGGTTATGGCCGAATGCATATTAATTTGCAACAATCTGTCCGAAACGTCATGCTGCTGTATTGTAATTTAATAATAGTTTTAATTAGGGTAATAGCTTTATTTAGTAATTTGTAATTATTTATCATAAAATACACTTCATGTTGTTGTACGAGTAGCATAAAGACCATTCATGGGAAGTGGTGAATGTTAATTATAGGATTATACATAGATATTTTTGTACTAAAATACATAGAAATACATAGATATTTTTGTAACTTCGTCGGCTAAATTCGTCGCCCATACCCCAATGTTTGAAGACTAAAATTTCAACCAGTGCGTCTTACCCATCATGACTTACGGGGCCGAGACGTGGACACTAATGGTCAGACTAGTCCATAAGTTTAAAGCCGCTCAGCGAGCTATGGAACGGGCTATGTTGGGCGTCTCTCTGAAGGACCGCATCAGAAATAAGGTGATCCGACAGAGGACCAAAGTCAGCGACATAGCTGGGAGGATAAGCAAGCTGAAGTGACAATGGGCTGGTCACATATGCCACAGGGCCGGCAACTGTTAGGGTAAACGAGTCCTCGAGTCGCCTCGAGACGCCCTTGGGCGAGATGGAGCGACGACATCAAAAAGGTGGCTGGTAGTGGCTGGCGGAGAACTGCTCAGGATCGAGCTTGTTAGAGTGCCATGGAAGAGGCCTATATCCAGCAGTGGACGAGTAGAGGCTGATGATGATGATGATGATGACATAGATATTAGAATTAGCTTAATCCGATCGGGCAGTAAGGTTCTGGAGTGGCGGCTATGTACCGGAAGACGCAGCGAAGGAAGGCCCCTAATAAGGGGAATCGTCGACCTGGTGAAGGTCCCGGGAATCCGATGGATGCGAGCAGCACAAGACCGATCGTTGTGGAAAGCCTTGGAGGAGGCCTTTGTCCAGCAGTGGAACTTTACAGGCGGAAGAAGATAAAAAAGATATAATGAGACCCAGATTTGAGTGTATATTGACTGAAGTTTCAATTGTGGAAGAATATTATTTACAGTACTATTCGCCAACCTTTACAAGACCGACGTGGTGGATTCCACTTCCCCTCACAGAGTCCTCTCTGTGAGGGGGAGTCCAGTGTCCCAACAGTGGAGAGACTATAGGCTGATTACGATGTAGGTACAATAAATCAAAACAAACGTTGAAAATGCTACAGTTCCTGAAGAATATTGCGACAAACATTTAAATCAAAATCTACCAGGAATGTAGGAAGAATAGAAAGCATCTCTAATAATAAGGGCAATGTCACGCTTTATAAAATCGAATGAGTTATTAAACGGCAAGGGACAAAGACCAGTAAACGTTTGAGATTACAAAGGTCCTGGTTTAAGCATTTCGGTGCTTATCGGTATTGCTAGATACTTTAAATAATGATTGTACTTTTGCATACCTTGCGGCGGTTATAGGTTGAGATTATTTTGAGTGAATATATTATGGGTTTGGGTATCGCAACCCAGTGACTGGGTTGTAGAGATCAGATAAGCAGTCGCATATAAATAGTGATATTCATCCACATCCAGGTAAACTGGAACCTAATTCCAATATAGATAGAAAAAGGCTGGAAGGATGGTGATATTATGTATTTGCATTTACATATAAGTTTGGTGAATTTATAATTTTAATTTTT
The DNA here is from genome assembly GCA_017933935.1 of Sesamia nonagrioides. Taxonomy (NCBI): domain Eukaryota; kingdom Metazoa; phylum Arthropoda; class Insecta; order Lepidoptera; family Noctuidae; genus Sesamia; species Sesamia nonagrioides. The sequence goes on from JADWQK010001327.1 coordinate 350,069, forward strand.
TTTAACACGCAAAATAACTGTGGTCTGTAATGGAAATGTGCAAATGTAGTAGTCGTGGTGGCCTAGTGGTTAAAACATCAGTCTCTCAAGTATGAGTGTGCGGGTTCTATTCCAGGTCAGGCAAGTACCAATGTAACTTTTCTAAGTATATCTTGGATTCCAATGACTGATTACAAGGTGAAGGAAAACATCTTCAGGAAACCTGGACTTTAAGTTTGAAATTGCCAACCTGCATTTAGCAAGCGTGGTGATTACGCTCAATCCTTCTCTGTGTGAGAGGAGACCGTGCCCAGCAGTGGGACGATAAAAAGATTGATGATGATGTGCAAGCGTAATCATATTGATATCTAAACATGATACTCAATAATTTATTGCATTCCATAATGTGTACCTAAAAGTTGGTATATTGAAATATCGAATCAATTATGGACCCTCTCGGGCACAGCAAAGTCTTTTTTAACGGAATAATTAAAAGGCAAGATTTTTTTTTTAATTATAGGTTAGTGCTTGATAGCAATTCCTTCTGATGGTAAGCAGTGATGTAACTTAAGTATCATTGATGATAATAATCAGCACGCTAGTTTATTAAGAGCCTACTATATCTAGCCTTGAAGACACTTAAATTGTAGTCAGAGTGTATTTGTATTAAGATGCATTCGTGCAATTTGCGGTACTCAAAAAACTGAGAGCAGTACGTAATTTTTTACAAAACTAAAAATACAGAACCATCGTTGTGTATCATTGAAATGGCCTTTTTTTTATCAAGAGTCATCCATATTTCATGTCACGCAACAGGCCGAGGCTGTTTACAAAATTAAATACGCAATGTAAAACCATACTTTATGGAAAGGGTACATTTATTATGGCGCCTAAAATATACTTATAGTAAAATTTCCAAAGACATTAGAGACGTAACAATGTCTTTAAATTAAAAAAAATATACAGGGTGTATCTGACATCGTAACGCAAACGCACTAATAAAATTATGATAGTCATTTATGTCGTTAATAAGCGGTTAGAGAAATCACAGTGTATAAAAAAATGTGTCGGCTCGGCCTTTGAACGTTGCAAGCGTGCCGCCGCGCGTTTTTGTAGGTATGAAGTCGACCCCTGATGTGAACTCTATTAAATCAGCTGATAGGATAGTTTTTCGAGTTATGTTCACATCGGGCTTTTTTGTGTTATTAACGAATTAATTAATGTTTACTTTAAAATCTTATTGGGTTATAAAAGTATAGCAATTATGAAAGGTCTAAAGTGAAAAAAACTGTATTTATTTTTTTTTTAAATCAGGAAATGCGAACGAAGTATTCCACCACTGGGGGGTTTAGAATCATGTATTGGATCCATGGTACTCGTTTGTGCGTCGATGTCAGATACATCTTTTATTATTTAAATATTAATGAACACACATTTTATGCAGTAAAGGAATTCTTAGACTAGAAAGGACTTTGGCTAAAGCAGCTTCTAATTATCTATAGACTAAAGTGGTAATGTTTGATTGAGTGTATATAAGCGTGTTAATAATTAGGTATTTAAATTAATATTGTTATTGTTCAATGAATTTGTGTGCTCGTGGGTTTGATCTGAAACGAAATCCGTATTATAATTGCAAGACGTATGTTGTGGGCTGGTAGTAGCTGACGGAGAACTGCTCAGGATCGAGCTTGTTGGCGTGCCATGAAGGAGGCCTATGTCCAGCAGTGGACGAGTAGGGGCTGATGACGATGATGTTGTGTTATCTATACCTGTGTATCACAAGTAAACTATTTGATTTGATTTTTTTAAAGTATACAATATGTTAAGAAAACCCTGTCCGACCCTTAAGGATAATAAAGGTTAGATAAACACTTGACCAAATATAATATAAAATTTTACATAATCATCATAGTAACAATACCAATGAATTTTGAAATAATCCTTTTTTCCGGGGAATTAATTCCAATTTCCCCGAAATTTGGTAATTTTTAAAAAGTGACAACACCGGTATTATTATAAGCGAATAGCAACGCGACCACGTCACAGGTGCCGCGTGCCCTGCCCCCCGCCGCCCGCGGAATGGGGTTGCTTACCGCACATGTATTAAGTTACCTCTTTTTGCGAAATAATATTTTTTTTAGGGGGATTTTTTTTAAGTTTTGCCTGTCTTTGTGGGCATTATTAGAATCAGTTATCGATACCTAACAATACCTTCACGGATCGGACAGGGTTTTCTTTACATATTGTATACAAGTTGTATAACTGTGTTCTCTTTTGTTTCCTCGTCTTAAGACAAAACTCAGAGGCATATTGTCATCCCCTCAAAAGGCCAAATCTAATAACTTGTTCGACAAATACATTTTGAAATTTTGACAGTTATTCAAAACTGTCTAACATCAATTTTATGCTTTATAAAATATAGTTTAAAAAACAAAAAAAAATGTTTTGTTAAACATGTTTTTTTAGTTTTTTAAACTATATTTATTTTTAACTTTTCAGTTCGATATTCTTAAAAAAAAAAAAACGAACGAACGAACGTATTGAAAACGGTGGGACATTTTACAGTAATGAGCCGCTCACTCGTAGTCCAAAGAGTTAGAGACGGACAAACAAACAAGCAAGCAAGCAAGCAAACAAACAAACAAGCAAGCAAACATACAAGTGAAGCTAATAAAAAGCATGTAAAAAGTAAATCTAGTAATGGAAGAATCAACCCTAACAAATGAAAAGATAACATTTTCCTAGGAAAACCGTCATTACTTAGTGATTTACGAAAATATGCTAAAGCTTCTGATGAGCCATGAACAAATTACAAAATATGTGAAGGCATTTAATGTGATTACGCGATCACATCAAATATAATATACACGCACATTAGTACACTAGTTTTCATATAAAAATATTAACCCAATTCTGTAAACTAGTTAATACCTTCCATGAAGAAATCGATAGTAAACTAAGCACTAAAACCGCATGTACTGAGTCGTAAATGTATTATTGTATATGGTATGGTGTATATAGTTGTTATTCTGAAGGACTGAGACGAATTTAAGGCTTCCGAGGAAAGAGGAAGCGATTTAGCCGGATTTCGATTTGGGAATACTCATTTAGTGGGTTTAATTGGGTTCATAGGGTTATCGAATAGACAGGCGGCCGGAATCATTTCTAGTTACTAGGGAAATTAAGCCCTTATCAGGAGATAAGGAGGGAGATAAGATAGCGTATATAAACGCTATTTTGATGAATATTATACTAATATATACCACACAAATACGTAAGTTAACCATGACTATGTAAATACGTGTTAGATTACTAGTGTTTTCTTTTACAGACAAATTGCGAGAGTTCCTCTAAATATGTAAAGGAATATGAATATTTGGAAAAATAATTTTAATCTCTATACAATAAGTTTTAGTTTACGCTACAACTTATAAACATTTTTATACCTTTTTACATAGTACTGGAGGGTGTTTGCGTGTGGGCGCGACACAACAGCGGCGCCACGGCGTCATCACCTACCGCCTGACGCAGGTTCTGACTGGACACGGCTGTTTCGGGAGGTTCCTGTTCCGAATAAGGCGGGAGGAAACTCCAGGGTGTTACCTCTGTGGGGATAGCGCTGAGGAAATGGTGGAGAATACGGTGGAGGTCTACCCGGCTTGGGTGGAGCACGGCCTTGTGCTCGTGGCGGCGATCTCTCGCGTCCGGCTCTGGTCTAGGCCATGGTCTGGGGCGAGATTGCATGGCAAGCTTTCACCTCCTCCTGCGATGGAGTGATTCTGGCAAAGGAGGAGGTGGAGCGCGCGAGGGAGCCGGAATCTCAGTGCCCTCAAACCTGTGGCCGCCACAGGAGATGCCCTGGTTGGGAGACAATGTCGTGTAACGACAAGAAAACTAATATAAAAAAGAGGGCAATCAGTAGATTATTTTTTCCGGCCCCGGCGGCGGAGGGCCGGAGGCAGCAGCGGAGGAGCGGCCTCGGCGGCGGAGGGCCGGCGGCAGCAGCGGAGGAGCGGCCCCGGCGACGGAGGGCCGGTAGCAGCTGAGAAGGGGCTCCGGCGGCTAAGGACCGGGCAACACTCGCTGAGAAGCGGCTCCGGCAGCAAAGGGCCGGCAGAAGCAGCTGAGGAACTGCTCCGGCGGCACAAGGCCGGCAGCAGCTGAGGAACGGCTCCGGCGGCAAAGGGCCGACGGCAGCAGCAGGCGCGCCAGTTAGCAGAGACGACACCAGCAACGAGTACCCCAGAAAGGGCTTTGGAGGCAGCGTTTTGAAATGACTCTATATGTAGCTGCTTACTTGGAAGCCAGAACTCAACTGACCACTGCTCTGCGATGATTTCTAAAAAAACCTCGGTGAACGGTTGCAGGTCGAAATTTAAATATTAGAAAATATGTATAGACGAGGAACGGTAAATAATTATACCTAAGGCCTAGGCCGCACTACGGTTAAACCGCTGCGGTTTTTTCCCGCGACTGATTTTTTTGATACAAAATGCTCGCGGGAAAAAAACGCAGGTGCGGCCGCTTGCATTAGTCTTCTAGGGGCACAAATTCACGCGATTAAATACCGCCGCGGTTTAACCGTAATGCGGCCTCAGCCTTAAAAGAGTTCGGATGACAATTACGAAAGAAAAATAGCAGGCCAACAAGAGTTTTGATGAAAAGGTTGACATAGATACATCATCAACAATGTTGTCAAAAAAAGTCATAATAATGAAAATTGTTCTGTAACAATGTAAATATAAGTGGTATTAAATTAAAAAGTGCTGTGTTTGATAGGAAAAAGTAATACAGTCCTGCATAGATACGGCTTCCTACGCTAAGGGGTCGCTACGTCGCCGAAACTTAGGCTTAAAGTTGAGGACTGTGTCTGTGAACTGTTAAATGAGCCCTGGTGTAGTGGAATATGATCAAAACAGAGCCTCATAGTAATAGAATGCATATTATGGCCCGTGGAAATGAATGATACATATATAAGTATGAGTATAAATAATAAGTGTGAGTATATATGAATATGTAAAGACCAGGTCTGGGTCGACAGCGCGTTTTGTTCCACACGCGCCTCAAAGAGATGTCAGCACATTGTGACCGGGTCCACGAATTCCAATGCCTGGGTCAAGATTGCGGGTTGGTCGAAAGAGAAACCGTGGCTCTGGCGCACAGAAAATTGAAGGAACATGGGACGGTTTTAGTTAGTAATAGTCTGACAAGCCCTTCCGCCCCGCTCAGGGCTGGAGAAGTCATTTGATGATTTCCCATCCACACCAAAAAAGGGCGTTTGACATATTAACAGTAGCAATTTTGTTTAATTGGTTTAATTTTGATGGTTCAAGCACATTCATTGCGTTATTTACATAGTTGAGCCGATATAATTTTCGAACATATCGAGCAATGCATTAGCAATATGCTTCAAAATTAGACAGTTTAGAGTAAACTACACAGACTTGATGTGTGTTGCTGGGAAGTTTGTTGCGCCAATTCTTCCCAGCGAATTTTGACGATTGAGAAGTGTTAATTCTCAGCGAACCAAAGTCACCGACATAGCTCTGCGAGTCGCTAAACTTAAGTGGCAATGGGCAGGGCACATTGCTCGTAGAACCGATGGCCGATGGGGCAGTAAGGTTCTGGAGTGGCGGCCACGCACTGGAAGACGCAGCGTAGGGAGGCCCCCAACAAGGTGGACCGATGACCTGGTAAAGGTCGCGGGAAGCCGATGGATGCGGGCAGCACAAGACCGGTCAACGTGGAAAGCCTTAGGGGAGGCCTTTGTCCAGCAGTGGATATCTATAGGCTGAAGAAGAAGAAGAAGAATTCTCAGCATAATTTGCATACTTACCTACATGTTTTTTTTTTCAAATTTTTAGTATATAATATATATCAAACTTGAATAAAACAGGTTTTCTTAAATAACACTTCTAATAACAAAAGGTCTAGGGAACTGTACTGTTTCGCTAGCTAGCAAATTTATTTGATCGCATTTAAAAGGTACCGATACATTCTATCTTTTTATACACGAAGTATTTTATGAAAATTATTTATAGAAGTTGGATAAAGAATGCCATAATCAACGTGCAAAAATAAGAATGGACCAGTATTTATTATGTTTGTCAAGCTTTTTTAAATAATTGACTTAATTTATTTCGTTTCTATGGCTTCACCAGCAATATGCTTTCACAAGGTTCCTAATGGTTATCTAGTTAAAAAATCTAGCAAAACATCGAGTACTTTGCCAAATGATTAATCCTATACATTATTCAAATACAGTTGAACCTTTTTCGACAACCCATCTGATTTTTTAGGATCGTAAACATTTCACCGTACTACACACAAACCCTTAGATTCATGGATACGTCACATAAAACCCATACTTTACGAGTACCCTCTAATGTTCTGTTTTTTATAGCAACGAATATATTTGTATCCCGTACACGATAACTATACCTTTGCATTTTTTAATGATTGAGTATTTTTTTTAAATGGAATTCCTGCTTGAGGAAACCGGCATGTCCTAGAGTCACAAACTTCGAAGACATGTCATGTGACATCTAGCAAGCCGCACAAGTCCAGCGTGGTAGATTACGGCCCACTTTAAGTAAGTCTGGAAAGGTAATGTGGGCGGGGCAGGCGTGCCATAAACGGGATACGAAAATCTTATATCGACTGAAACATGCATTCACCGCGTTTAGTATTCTTCAAACTACTTCAGAGATGGCGCTCTGGTTTAAAATGCCGTATTGTATAATTATAACATGCAAGAGAAAAAGTCAGAAATCAAATATTAAGCGAGGAGGTATATCTATCCATCAGTAAGTCGAAAATAACATTTTATTACAATATAATTAGTAAAACATACAAAAATGTACTGATAACTATGATATTCCAAATTATAATTATATTTATCACGTTCATATTTTTTTCTCCTTGTTCTTACACACTATTGTCTAATGTCTATATTTCTGTTTTACTTTTCCTTTCACAGGTCTGCTGGATTTTTTTTAAAGAAACGATAGAACAAAATATGCCAATTCTGTTTTATCCTTATGTATTTTATTGTGTGTATGTACTTAAATAATAAAATACAAAATTGCTCAAATCTCTTTGCTGAGAATAAGTCAAATCGCATCAGGTATTCTGTGGTTCGTATCGCGTGACAAAAAACAACGAATCAGCTAAAACAACATGGTACGGTATTAAAACGCGAAGTACGGACTACGGGGCGGCCAAACAACATGAAATTTGAATAATCCGGCCCGCCTGTCGTGAACTGGGCAGTGGAACAACGGCTTATCAACATATTATGTTTTGTCTTCAGTGACGTAATATTTTTCGGGTTTGTAGCCTGTTGTTACACAAAATATTTAATATGGATATGTTCAAGGCGAAAGCGTCAGGGTAGATTGATAGAATACTCTTTATTAAGTACTATATACAATAAAAATACTTGTAAAAAAAGAGAAATTAAAATAATAGTACCTAGTTTAGGTTTGGGGTAGTATAGGAGCGTGTGTGTTATTATATGATGTACTTAATTGTAGAAATGTTAAATGGGGCCACAAAATGATAGGTTGTTTTGGTAAAAGCGATTCTTTAAAGACAATCTTTGGATGTTTTAAAAGAACAGGAATGTAGCAGGCAGTCTGTGATAGAAGACAAAGAAAGAAACTTAGAAATAAACACTTTTTTATTAAGTTTTTTTCAATTGTTGCTCAGAGAGAGGGAGTTGTAGGGTTGTTGTATTTGCTACCGTCGCGATATCTACAAACGCCATATACGAACAACACGTCATATTAACGTCAAACAAATCTTGCATCTTGCAAGCAAAGTATATCGTGCAATTACCTAGCATACATACAACTTCCCAATAGCAACTGTTGGGCAAGTGCTCTTCAGACTCAACATCCGTCCAATCAGAGGATCCTCAATTTTCCATGGAGGATGAGTATACTTTACACCCTGTCCATCATACTTCTATACTACCAGCAACTCAGAAGAGTCACAAAATGAAGCTTCAAAGACCGCCAATTGTGTCCCTTTGTAAAATCTTCATATTTATGTTCTGTATGGTGTACAAAAATTTAAAACACCAGCCTCTCAAGTATGAGTGTGCGGGTTCGATCCCAGTTCAGGCAAGTAGCAATGTAACTTTTCTAAGTAACATGACTGTACTTTCTAAGTATATCTACGACACCAATGACTGATTACAAGAAAAACATCTTGAGGAAACCTGGACTTTAAGTCTGAAATCGCCAACCCGCATTGAGCAAGCGTGGTGATTACACTCAATCCTTCTCTGTATGAGAGGAGACCTGTGCCCAGCAGTGGCACGATAAAATAGGTTGTAGATGATGGTTTACATATCAATTAAAGAGTATTCTATTCAGCTAGATTCTATTAAAAGTGTTGTGTTAGTTCACTGTATTAGAACAATAATTATTATTGTTTTAAGCATATGGAACACAAGGCGTGCTTTGCATGCTTAATTATAATACTGTTTCATTGCGATTTCACTTACAGACACGAATAGTAATTTAGTTTTATAGTAGGTATATATACATAAAAAAGAGACGGTCTCTTTGGATATGCTTATGTATATGCGGTTTCCTATTAAAATGCCCCCAAAAATGTCTAAATCTTTAGTAGTAAGAAAAAAAGTGTTGCCAATGAAAATTTGAATAATAAATCTTCTTGTAACCCGAGCTACTCGTCGAATCACAAGTATTACTCCTAATCCACGGTAGCTACCAGAGGTGGTTCTCTCATAATTTTAATGGACAGTCAAACAGCCTCTTTACTCTACTTAACTTTAAACAACATTTCTGAATAAAGAGGGTTATGGTTACGCTTCAATTTTTTCAGAAAGTCTCCGTTATTCATGAAAAAGGAGGAAAGCAACTTCAACCGACCCATCATAACTCGCCTTTACTAGCCTCCTAGGTACAACAAACATTTCAATGTACTATTATCCCCGACCTTTCTGCTTCAAAAAAATTCTATTTTCCGCCGCATCATTTTTTTTTATCTGCCTACAACTAGGCCCCAGCATATTGTTTTCAATTATAAGACGTTCCCGTATTTTATCAGAAACTTTATAAATAAGAAGTTGTCATATTCTGTGTTTTATTTCTTACGGTTTATTTATTTGTTCTGTATGCCCAAATAACAAAAATGAAACAAGGCTTTGTGCAATCATAAATCACAATCTTTATCCATACTAATATTATAAATGTGAAAGTAACTCTGTCTGTCTGTCTGTCTGTCTGTTACGCTTTCCCGCTTAAACCTCTCAACAGATTTTGTTGAAATTTGCCACAGACTATCTTTTGACAGCCTCCGTGGCGTAGCGGTAGTGGACGCGGCCGCTGCGCAAGGTGGCGCGGGTTCGATCCCCGCAGAGTGCTAGTATTTGTATGCATGAATATGACTATTTGCACTGGTCTGGTCGTGCCTCGGAAAGCACGTTAAGCCGTTGGTCCTGGTTGCCGTACGAACATCTAGTGGCAGTCGTTACGGGTTGTTGGAGCCCTCAAAAGTCCAACAATTGGTCTGCAATGCTTCGATGTCGCCTTCGGGTTGTGGAGGTCAGACGGCAGTCGCTTCACGGAAAATGTCGAAGTTTAGCCATATCAGCAGTTGGACTGGTAAAGCGGACCCCAGACTTCAAAGTTGAAAAGGCTTCGGATGCGACTGGGATTAACGCTGGGATGATGATGAATCTTTAGACCCTGAGGAAGTACATAGGCTACCTTTTATCCCGGAAAATTTTGATGTTCCCGAGGTAAATCTAAAAAGCGCGATATAACCGAACTCCACGCGGGTGAAGCCGCGGGCGGAAAGCTATTTACTTATATACGAGATCAAATTAATTGGTTTCGGAAAATTCATTAAATTGATCCTGTATAACTAAATTGATGATCTGTAAATTGTTAATCGACAGGCAGCTGTTGCACCAGTAAAGTTCATTGTGGTGCGCAATCCCAAAAATATTCTTTAATGCAAAGCAAGAAAATGGCTGCAGGGGACGCCACGTGGCGCCCGCTGAAGACCATCGGTCGAGGATTGGAAACCCATATCCCCGGCCATAGATAGACGGAGAACACCGTGCTGGTTTTAGCTGGCCCGGTCGGCATACCCCTCTGTCTCTTCCACGGTGGTTTTCGTGGTGGAAAATCCCATAGACTCCCAGTGCATGAAGATTTTCGCTTAGGCATTTGAACGCGCGAATCACAAAATACTGCACATTAAAGTTATAAAGAACTAAATGGAGATGGAGATTTTGTACAAAGCGGTGATCACCATTAAATGGTTACATAATGGGTGTCATTATAAAAATGATGGCGACAGGTTTTGACTTTACCGCGTTAAAAATGGCTGTCAGGAAAACACACCAATTTATTTTGATAAACAACCGTTTTGATGACGTCAATCGGTAAATTCGAACTCTATGTGGGTAGCCACAGTTTTTCACAGGAAACACTCTATTATTGTACAACTGCTCATGTTATTGTTGTGTTATGTTACTCATACGTTTGTATTCTTTTCCTCTTAAAAGAGACGTAAAGACCACGATTATTATGCAGCTTCATCGCGTGTAAGCGATTTCTGGTCATATTTATATGTAAAAATCAAAATTCAAAATCAAAGCAGTTATTTCAAATAAACCAGTTACAGACACTTTTGAATTATCAGAAGGTCGGTCAGTCAGTAAGGAAGATGAAGACTATGGAGAAGAACGGGCAACAAACTCCATGTACACTCTTTTAAATTATCAAGTTATTGACACAAATATTTTATTAATCATCCATATTGAAAAGTGGATTTTTTTTTAAATCATTGGCTCACATTAGGAATTTCTCTTGTATCATGGCAAGTTTACAAACGTTTAAACCCATACAGCACATAACAGGTAAGCAAAGTAATTATGGAAAAAATTGCTTGTATATGAAGATCATAACGAGCCCAGATGATATACCAGTAGAAGTATGGAAGTGTTTAAAAGGAGATGGATGTATGTGGCTGACTTTATTCTTCAATAAGTTGTTGCATGAAGGAGAGATCCCACAAGAATGGTGCAATAGTTCACTAGTGCCTATCTTTAAGAATAAAGGTGATGTACAGGACTATAACAACTATCGAGGGATAAAGCTCATGTCACATAGTATGAAGGTATGGGAGAAAGTGATTGAGAAAAGATTGCGAGAGGAGAGTGAGATTACCCCAAACCAGTTTGGGTTTATGCCAGGTCGAGGAACAATGGACGCCACTTTTGCACTCCGCCAAGTGTGCGAGAAGTACAGACGTGCACACAAGAACTTGCACATGGTGTTCATTGATCTGGAGAAAGCGTATGATAGGGTACCTCGTGATGTGCTGTGGTGGGCCCTAAAAGAGAAAGGTTTGCCTTGGAAGTATGTAGAGTTAATTCGTGCTATGTACAGTCGATCTCGTACCTACGTCCGGTCGGCTGCTGGCAATACCGACGAGTTCAGTGTGGCGGTAGGCTTGCACCAGGGATCGGTTTTAAGTCCGTACCTCTTCCTGTTGATTATGGACGCTCTTACGTCGGACATCCAGGAGGAGGCACCCTGGTGCATGCTGTTCGCCGATGACATTGTTCTCGTCGGTGAAGATGGACCTGAGATCCAGAGCAGATTGGAGAGATGGCAACAGAAGCTGGAGAATGTTGGCTTGAAAATCAGCAGAACCAAAACCGAATATATGTTCTGCGATTTCGGCGGTCTCTCCATTTCTGGAGCCATAGCCCTTGATGGCGCACTCCTACCAATCTGCTCCGACTTTCGGTATCTCGGTTCACTCGTGCAAAGTGATGGCGAAATAGATCGGACGGTTAAGCACAGAATTAACACTGGGTGGATGAAATGGCGGCAGGTCACGGGAACAATTTGCGACTCCCGCATTCCCCTTAAACTTAAGGGGAAAATATATAAAACCATGATCCGACCTGCTGTCTTGTATGGATCAGAATGTTGGGCTACGAAAGGGATGAATGAAAGGCAATTGCATGCAGCCGAGATGAGAATGCTAAGAGGGATGTGTGGTGTTACACGAATGGATAGAATAAGAAATGAGTACATAAGAGGAAGTCTGAAAGTGGCACCGGTAGCTGAAAAGTTGTGTGGAAATCGGTTGTCATGGTACGGGCATGTGTTACGGAGAACTGAGGAGAATGTCGTGAGGAGAGTCTTAATTATGAATGTTGATGGCTATAAGAGTAGGGGAAGACCAAAGAAACGATGGATGGAATGTGTGAAGGATGATATGGCTAAGAAGGGGGTGACTGCCGAGATGGTTTCTGATAGGGATGCATGGAAGAAAAAGACATGTTGCGCCGACCCCAAATAAATTGGGATAAGGGCAGGAGAACGATGATGATGAAGATCATAACGACAAGTAGTGTTCCTTCACAAGTCTCTTGAATTCCTGCAACGACTGCAGATTACACTGCTGTTTCAACCTTCAAAGGTTGAAAATTAAAATTTTGTTTTAGTAGACTATCTCGGTAACTTTATACCCGAATAATGACGTACATAAGCGCCTAGATTAATTGAGCGAATGTCCAAAATTTTGCTAGTTGGTTAACTTTGATCTGCGATCGGCTTTAATAATATCATGATGACAAAATCCAACGACGAAAAATTCTGTTCTACCATTCGTGAAAGGAATCAATGCAAGTTTCCGTTTCTCTAGATTGAACAAAACAAGTCAACAAACTCATTCCGCTTTCGATGTAGAAATCCAACTTTCTACCATATTTCCTATTTATTAATAAAGTTTTCGAGACCTTTGTAGCTAGTATCAGTTTCATATAAATGTATGATCATCATGATTATCAACCTTTTTATCATCCCACTGCTGGGCACAGGTCTCCTCTCATACAGAGAAGGATTGAGCGTAATCACCAGGCTTGCTCAATGCGGGTTGGCGATTTCAGACTTAAAGTCCAGGTTTCCTCAAGATGTTTTTCTTCACCTTCAGTCATTGGTGGTTAGAAAAGTTACATAGGTACTTGCCTGACCTGGAATCGAACCCGCGCACTCATACTTGAGAGGCTGGTGTGTTAACCACTAGGCCACCACGAAATATATAAATATACCTAAATTCCATTTATACAGTTAATTTGCCTTTAATTTTCCATCATGGTCAATATCACAGTTATCTTTATTGTTGTTGTAAGTTAGATGTTTGATTGCAGCTATCAGAGCGGACTGAACTTTTGTATTCTCTGGGCAGAAATCTGTATGCCGTGAGCGATCCACTAACGCAATCCTGTTATTATTGATTGTAAATAAGCCTTCTGTGATATAATTCAACGTATTTAGGTACTGTTCTGGACCGTTCGACTTTATTAGAATCCTAATCAGGCCACTGGTCGATCGGAGGCTAAACTATGCTTACCTGGGTTTGTAGATGGGTGGCTATTGATTACATGTCGAAACTCCTCTGTGCCCTGGGAAACATATCAAGCCGTTGGCCCCGGCTGCCATTTGTAGAAGAAAAAATAACAAAGTTATTTTATTATTTTGGTATGTGGTGTGATGGGCAACTGCCCACATAAATCAACGGCCCCATATAAAATACTGGTTTTTGGTTGTATCCGGTTAGGCCGGAAGCCAACCACAATATAGTTGAGAAAAGGCTAAATAGATTGATATAAGTATATGTATGTATGTCTATTATAAAACTAGCTGTTGTCTGTGACTTCGTCTGAGATCTACGATGAAAAGTAGCTACGAGTCCTTACGAGTCAAGGCTAAATTTCATCCAAATCCGTTAAGCCGTTTTAGCGACAATGCGAGACAGACTTTCGCATTTTTTTATATTAGTATGAATTTTCAATACTAATATTAAAAATGCGAAAGTCTAATAATAATACGATAATAATAATAATCAGGCAAAAAGGCAGTAACTGCTCGATACGGCCCGCATAGTGAGCCACCGGTAGTTTGGACCCTGCTCCCGTCATCGGTAGAACACTATTTTTTATTATTTTTAAATGTTTTTGTATGTTTTTTATACAAATATTTAAAAATGTAAAGCGATATGTAGACATAGAAAAATAAAGAGATAATAATAATAATCATATGTATGTAAAATAAATAAACGAAATAATAATAATATGAAAAGTGCGAATTTTCAATTAATATGATGGTATTTATATTGAATACAAAATATTAAAAATAAGGTCGCATACAAAGACATCAATCAAAGAAATGAAACATACGGGTCGGTGTAATTCCGGTTAAAGTAGGTATTCGTTATTAGATAAGGTATTTTAAGGCTGCTTGACAAGCTAACGACTCCAGGAAACAAACCGAAATAACTTCTTCTATATCGATCCAGCTCTAGAACATAGGTACCTAGTTACTGCAAATATCCCGCTATTAATACAGCAAATTTACTAACCTTACGGATATACACAGTAATCCTCCTACTACTAATAATAGTAGTAGGAGGACACAATAACACAACACAATCTAACAACAACAGGGTAACACAATCTTTGGCATTTATAAAAATGCCAAAGATTGTGTTACTCTGTCACGAAAAATCTTTAGTTTTGGTCTATCTTCTTCTTCAACCTATAGAGGTCCACTGCTGGACAAAGGCCTACCCCAAGGCATTCCACAATGACCGGTCTTGTGCTGCCCGCAGCCATCGGCTTTTCGCGACCTTCACCAGGTCATCGGTCCACCTTGTTGCGGGCTTCCCTACGCTGCGTCTTCCGGTACGTGGCCGACACTTCAGAACCTTACTGCCCCATCGACCATCAGTTCTACGAGCAATGTGTCCCACCCACTTCCACTTAATTTTAGCGACTCGAAGAGCTATGTCGATGACTTTGGTTCTTTTGCGAATCTTCTCATTTGTGATTCGATCGAGCAGAAAAACTCCAAGCATAGCTCTTTCTATCGCCCTTTGTGTGACCTTGAGCCTTCATATAAGGCAACACGCACTGGTCAAAGACTTTAGTCTTGAGACACTGTAGTATCTTGGATGACGAGAAGTTGTACCGTAGCTTCCCGTCCCGTAGCACAGCCGAGCTGGATTGGACGAGACACCTCTTTCTCGAAGTTGGACCTACCTAGTTGGACTGTTTATCCTATAGAATATCTCTATAGGACTATAGAAGTGAGTGAAACGAGAGTGCCTTAAAGAGATGTCAGCACATGGTAACGGGTCCACGAAGACCGATGCCTGCCAGGACCGCGGGTTGTCGAAAGAGATATCGATGTCCTGGCGTCTGTACGCCAAGACATCGATATCTCTTTCGACAACCCTATATATATGACTAAAACCTACCCGTATTCCTTCACTTGCCTGTGCAAGTGAAGGAATACGGGTAGGTTTTAGTCAGTAAAAGTCTGCCACGCCCTTTCGCTCCGTCCAAAGCGGGAGAGGTCATTTGATGAATTCCCATTCAGAAAAAAAAGGGAAATAAGAGTGTGCCTGTTTGCGCATACTCTTGTACATTATAATAGTCATGATACTCGTGTCTCTCGTTCCGTAAGCTAGTTTCCGTTAAAAGTTACCGCCGTGGTTGTAATAGGGTCCGGAGGCTTTCATACAGATTGATGAGCCGAACATGTCCCGGTCCCGGTTGCCATACGAACATCTAATGGCAGTCGTTACGGGTTGTTGAAGCCCCCAAAAGTCCAACAATTGGTCTAACTGCAATGTTTCGATATCGTCATCGGGTTGTGGATATCAAACGGCAGTCGCTTCACGTAAAATATCGAAGTTTAGCCAAAATTCGCAGTTAAACTGGTGAAGCGGACCTCAGACTCAAAAGCTTCGGATGCGACTGGGATTAACGCTGAGATGATGATGATGAGCCAAACATAAGCTAATAAACAAATATTATGATAATGTATGAAAATAAACACGTAACCACAAATCGATGAGCAATCTAATCAGCTCATTCAGGCCCGTCACCTACGTCACACGCTTATTGCGATGTAAATCAACCAATCGTTAATCTGTGACAACCAGATAATCCATTTGCCAATATTTAGTGTTATTACTATTTGGTTTCATTAAAATATGTTCCAAAATTGCAAATACGTTGATTGCAAGCATCGTGTCAGCAGATGTTTTAGGGTTCTGTAGTAAACTAGGAAAGTTATATTTTTGCACTCTGTCTGTCTGACCGGATAATCTCACTACTAGAAAATTGAAATTTGGTATCAATATGTAAATCAATCACGCCAAAAAAGTGATAATAAAAAAAGTGTAAAAACAATATAGGGGAGTCCCATACACGTATTTTTTTTTTCTTTCAACCCTAACGTGTGATGTATTGTTGGATCCTATGGTTGGACCAGTATTTAAAAATAAATTGGGGTTTACTCAACTTATTTTTTGTAATTCATGATCATATTTTCGGAAATAATCGCTCCTAAAGTAAAAAATAATGCGTCACCCTCTAACTTTCGAACCATAACTTTAAAAAACATAACAATGATCTCAAAACTACAACTTTATAAAGACTTTCTAGGATTTTGAACTTTTGAATAGTTTTCGAAAAATTTTACAAAATAATTTCTGAACTGACTTTGTAATTTAACCTTATGTGTAAGCATTTTCTTTTATATATTAGTTACATATTTTATTACCTTTAATTACCTTTCAAATGAAAAAAGGATTATTAAAATCGGTTTACGGAAACCAAAATTACTACCAAAAATCCAACATAATGTATTATAAACTCATCTACTTTGTATAGGTAAATTAGTAACCCAATTTCCCGAGAGATAGCGTTGTACTTTGCGTTACTTCGCGCTGTTAAGATTTTTCCTGAGTTCCAACCCGTCCCGATCCCATGGGATGGGTATGAGCTATTAAATTGTCGAATTGTTCGGTTGGTCTCGTTGTCATTGAAATTTGTTCGTAGTCCATAATGTACAATATCTACGTAGATACTTGCACTTGGCGTTGAATGAGACAAGGTTGGTTTCGCCCCATTCGGAGATTGGCTGTAGTGCAATATTCGTACACTCTACCATAGCCTCTCTCAGATTTCATCCTTCCTAGCCTGAGTACTCGGCAGGCATCACTCTACAACTGTGCTGTCATCTGCATACCCATAAATACCGGGCATCAGCAGATCTTTAATATGCAGCAGGAACAGAGTTGATGATGATGATGTCATACGCGGTCGAAGGTCTTCGAGACATCTAGGGAGACGGCAATCGCTTCCCCATTTTTCTCTAGGGCCTCACCCCACAAGTGAGTGGCATACACTAGTACACAGTAGTACAATATAAAATGGTAGTATATTTGCTTATTCGGTCAACTGGGGATCTAGTTGACCGAATAAGCAAATATACTACCATTTTATATTGTCCATATATTCAACTCCACTGTCATTGTAATAGTTATAACATGGTCAATTGATACAGAGTGCCAATTTCTTTAACATATTCCCTTCGTAGCACACTACGAGAGTTAATTTCACACTACTATGGAACAAAATGCACTGATCCCCGTCCACCAAGGCTCACTTAGTTAGTAATGTGATTCAGTATATCGGACCAAGCGAACCGAGTATTCCTGCGGGCCTTGTTAAGGTAACGCCTGACTCGAGTTAAGGATCACGGCATAAATGTTTGGATCATAAGCTCATGTAAGTTGGAAGTGTGCTACGGGGAGCAAATTACTTCAATATTTAATAGTTATGCTGAGCTGTTGGTTTTAGGGTAGTAATAGAAAAATGGATAGTGTAATAAATGAGTATGTAAGAGGAAGTCTGAAGGTGGCACCGGCTACTGAAAAGATGTGTAGAAAATGGTTAGGGCATGTGATACGTAGAAATAAAGAAAAAGTAGTAGGGAAAGTATATAAAATGAATGCCATCGCTAGTAGTAAAAGTAAGAGCAGGGGACGATATCGACTTTAGAAGCAGTATGTTTAGCTCGACCCTAGAAACAGTAGGTTGTATGACACTTCATCTCGAGAAGTTCCTCAAAGAAGAGTTCTGGCCGAAAGGTGTTGTGTACTGCTGGTTTCGTGGCCAGCTACGTGACACCAGTGAGCGAAACTTCATCATCATCAATCTTTTTATCGTCCCACTGCTGGGCACAGGTCTCCTCTCATACAGAGAAGGATTGAGCGTTATCACCACGCTTGCTCAATGCGGGTTGGCGATTTCAGACCCAAAATCCAGGTTTCCTCAAGATGTTTTCCTTCACCTTCAGGCATTGGTGTTCAAGACATACTAACGAACTAAAAACTTAAAATACTATAAATACACCAAACAATGTATTAAATTACTAAGCGGCCGCCAGCGACTTCGTTCGCGTGGAGTTAGTTATGCTCCGCTCCTATTGGTCGCAGCGGGATGTTAGGTACATCTGCGTTAGCTCCCGTTTTCGCAACATTTTTTGTTACTGCTCTGCTCCTATTGGTCATAGCGGGATGTTATATAGCCTAAAGCCTTCCTGGATTAATAGGCTATCCAACGCAAAAAGAATTTTTCAAATCAGACCAGTAGTTCCTGAGATTAGCGCGCACAAACAAACAAACTCTTCAGCTTTATATATTAGTATAGAAGTATAGATTTATAGTATTTTAAGTTTTTATGTTAATATGGTATTGTATACTATGTTTATATAGGCCTTGAAGCCTGAAATAAATGCAAAAATAAGTAAATAAGTATGTATAAATCGTCGGAGCTACACATACGACCTACTGCTTCTAAGATCGAGCTATACATATGATCTAATGCTTCTAAAGTCGAGATTATGGTGAAGAGGTGGTTACAGCAATGAGGAACATACTTCTCGTATGGAAGGAAAACACATGTTGCGCCAATCTCAATAATATTGAGGGGTAGGAGAGTGATCAATGATGATCTGATGATGATCTAAAATGGTGCTACATTTAGACTCAAACTATCTGTGCCACAAGCTTATCAGCTTTTTTATTTGAATTGGTGATAGTAATTAATTATATATATATATATATATATATATATATAGGTACGGACAAATCACACAGATTGAGCTAGCCCCAAAGTAAGTTCGAGACTTGTGTTATGGGATACTAACTCAACGATACTATATTTATAATAGATACATAATATATAGATAAACAGCCAAGACCCAGGCCAATTAGGAAAAGACCGTTTTCCATCATGACCTGGCCGGGGATCGAACCCGGGGCCTCCACGTCGCAGGCAGGCGTGTTGACCGCTGCGCCACGGAGGTCGACAAATAGTTTGTAAGTACTATAGCTTCCTAGATGTTTATTGGTAGTATCTTATACGTAGAAGAAAATTTAAATCTGCCACGTTTTGTGTGGAAGAACAACATCGATAACTAGATCTAATATATAAAATTCTACTGTCACAGAGTTTGTCCTCGATCGCCTCCAAAACAGCTGAACCGACTTTAATGAAATTTCGTATATACCTACTACTACTTACACAGGTAAAACCGCGGGTCGCAGCTAGTATTACGTATATTTACTAGTTGTGCTAATATTGACTACATTACAGAAAAAAGGTGGGATACCCTAATATTTATTTAATTTTCCAACTCACAAATCGTTTCCGTGTAGATTCAACAAATTTTCCTTCCCTATCTTATCAAGTCCTCAGTAAATATTTATCAAGAAGGAAATATAAAATCTGATATAAAACCAAGATTGCCTACTCACTGCGATTAGATCTGCCTGTAAACAAGAGAGATGCTAAATCAGGTCAAGTTTTAAGAGTAAGTCACTTTAGTCAGACGACGATGCCTTTTAAGCCTTCGTAACATTGACTAAGCAAGCGTATATTTTGCTTGCTGGGTGCTATTTACACAAGGTTGGATAATATTAATATAAGGGAAGGATTTGTGGTTTAGGTATCCTTTAATCTGGCTTAAAGGTTGATTGTTCAATAGTCAGATAACTTTCATCTAGAGTTTATATTATATATTGCTGTTTGATAAATCTTGTATAGAAAATTGTCATATTTGATAATATATTTTCGAAGCAAAAGCTGCCAAGCTATCTAATTCATTCTGAAGTTGTGTTGAAGTTGATTTCAAAGCTCATTAAAATCAACTTGTTTTCAATATCAGATTAAAGTTATATGCCCGTGGTAAATTAGAAATTTATATGGTAAATGTCTCTTATAAATTGCATAGTAACGGGGATTACTGCAATAAGATTTCCAATATTATATTTAGTGGCCGCCAGCGACTTCGTTCGCATGGAGTTAGTTATGTTCCGCTCCTACTGGTATAGCGTGATGTTATATAGCCTAAAGCCTTCCTTCAGATTAGCTATTTAGCTAATATATACTAGATTCTACACATTCCATGTATCTTCATAATACAGTGTAGAATTTGAATAAACAAACATCATGCAAACGTATCAACAAAATTCCTTAGACAATCAAACCAACAAAAAGCCAACCAAAAAAAAAAAATATTTTCACCAAAAAGTAATGAATTGCCCATACAATAACGACGCATAACCCCATCACAGTCTCAGAATGAAGTCAACGAATTTACGCAGACGGCCCGCGAATAACCCCAAATATTTTCTCTGCAGCAATCTTGAGGACAGTTTATTTAGATTAGCGTCTCGTCAACTGCCTCTCAGTATTCATGACGTGCCTCCGCCGGCACTTTTCTCTGTACGGGATAACTTGGAGCCTTAAAACTTGGAAATATATATAATTTCACCGCGAGTCCCAAGCAATCATCCCAGCGCTTTGATATTGAGCATTCATGCGTTTCAATGTGATTCCCGATCTCCGATCATAAAGACTGCATAAAAGGTAGACTAACTAATACCTGAGAAAACGTGCTTCACAAAGGAATAGCGAAACAAGACAGCGTTGGGACGAAGTGTTGAATTGAAGCTTTTGTGAATTGCACGGAATTCATTCATAAAAACTAGCTGGACACTGAAATAAACTGAAAATTGAAACACTGAAATTATTAAATATTTCCATTTAGACATCAATGAACGAGAGGTTTTAAAGTTCATAAAAAATTAATTGAATAACAGCTGATTTTTCAGTAGGCGGACAACAGGTTATTTTAAGAATGAATTTGGTACCTTAACAGTTTTGTTTAGAATATATACCCTAAACCACTATTTTTATTCATTAGGTAAACTTATTATAATAATGAAAAGCGACCATAAGATCCGACGAGAGCCGCGGGAGAATTCATTTGAAGATTGTCCACCCAAAAAAGGTCGGTTTTGGTCCGTAGTTAACTCATCCAATTGTTTACAAAAATGTTAATATACTAACGTTAAACAAAATCTACAGTAATAAGTATCCTAGTGCCTAATTAAAATGTCCATGTGCCACAAATAAAATTAAGCTGCAAGCCACACTCAATCAAAACGAAATGTTCACCTGAATATTAATACAACTGACCTGACACATTTAAATATTGAAAACAGTTCCGTGTTTAAATTTCACACGTTTAAATATAAAATGAAAATAATTGAACAAGCCCTATGCTAAAAATGTGCAATGCGGACTTTATTTATTTCTGAAAAATGTGTTGGGTTATTTAAACGGAAAATTGCACGCTTTTTAACTTTATTTTCATCAATTTTCTGTATGACATCATTCAGTATTTTGCCCAACTCTAGGAAAAATGGCTGTTTTAAAACAAAAACTGAACAAACATTGATCATCATGCTCGGAAACCGAAAGTTGCGATTTTTTGATCTGATGGAATACGAAATTTTCCTATACATGCTTTAGGCTCACCCCTATCAATCTTGAGTAATTTGTAAACGTGAGTATACCGAAGCGATATGTTATGTTATCTATATTAATATTATAAATGCGAAAGTGTCTCTGTCTGTCCGGCTTTCACGCCATAACTACTGAACCGATTGTAATGAAATTTGGTACACAGATAGTCTAAATCCTGAGAAAGGACATAGGCCATAGGTTTTTCTCGGTGGAAGGCAACAACATCAGCCGCCGGCACAAGTTACCACCCACCAGACAAAGTCTTGCCGCCAAGCGATTCGTCGTGTTCCGGCATGATGTCTGGTGAAGCCGTACGGAGGACGGGTCTGAGCAGTTGTGTTGCGATGTGTACTGGATACGATGTGCCTAATGTTGTTGTGTCGGGAGTTTGGTCGTGGAGGGTCTCCAGATCATCCTCTGGCGCAGCATCGTTGGTCGTGATGTTGGGTTAAACATTGCATCACCTCGCTCAACTGCCGTCTTCCTTCCTATTCACTCAGTTTTTTTGAGTGAATGGGCTTAATAAGCTAGTGCGTTTTACCATCAACGATTGCATCACTGCTTACCATCAGGCGGGATTGCAGTCAAGCACTAGTTTATAACTAATAAAAAAATAAAAAAGGCTATATAACATCCCGCTATGTTCAATAGGACCAGAGCAGTAACAAAAAATGTTGCGAAAACGGAAGCGAACGCTGACGTACATATTGCTCCCATTATTTTATCAGGCGCTTATTTAAATCATCTGAGCCTTTTTTAATTTTTTCGGAACGGACTACGGCTTTGGCAAAAACTACTTAATTTATTTTGAAGATACCTTGCAGTAATGTAGGCATTTATCTTGACATTCTCATGGAAACGGGAACCACCGCGCGCTGTAAACTGAAGTCGAAGCGGACGGAGTTGCGGGCAACAGCTAGTTTTTTCAAGTCTGGAGAAAATAAAGAATGACCAAAGTTCTAAAAAGTATCTTATGTGTGCAGGCAGATCATCATTTTATAACATACTAGTCACTCACAAAACAACAGTAATATTAATATCATCAGTTTGGTCGGAACAAAAGACAATTAGCGAGTTTCGTCTTAATGTTGCTAAGTGAAATTGGACTTAATTGACATTGCTGTTTCGAAATAAGGATAAATTCTGTCGTCACATTTCGCAAATCTTGTTACAAGTTACTGAATGGGCTTCTTATGGCAATTTCGAAACATTCATCGCATTTTGTAAAGACGAGAGTAAATACTCGAAGAGACAAAGGAAGTTTAAGGCTTGTAAGTTTCAAAATTTGTACAACAATTAGGCAAAAATATTTTTTAATATGAATAACGTTGTCCCGCACTAGGAATTACTTCTGTGCTTGGGAGCGTTTATACATTTAAACTCACATACACAAACACCCAGACCTGAAGTTCTACCTGTAGGCCATACAAATACATAATTGTTTCGTACGGGAATCCCGAGACACGTTATGTAGCAGTCAATTGTTTAGGCAACTGCGCCAACTGCCGATTTTTTTTTTATTTTAAAAAGGCCTTGCCTTACATTAGAAATTTCTCCTGTGCCGTGGGTGTGTTTAAAAACATATAAACTTACATACACACACACACAGACCTGAAGAGATTGTCATTTGATATTATGCATAAAACCCGTGAAAGAACACGGATTTTTAGAGCGGACTTTATAGGAATGGGTCAGACATTGTAAGAAAATGTCCTAGAACCAAAGATTCGAAGGCACTGTGACAAACCGCAGGGGCCCGCGTTTTGGTTTACGGTCCTCTCTCCGACAGGAGGCCATCTAGCACTTTTCAATTTATACAGTTTACTATATTATCCATACTAATATTATAAATGCGAAAGTATCTCTGTCTGTCACGTCAAAACTACTGAACCGATTGTAATGAAATTTGGTACACAGATAGTCTAGAGCCAGAGAAAGGACATAGGCTAAAAAACATCCCGCTATGACCAACAGGAGCAGAGCAGGAACAAAAAATGTTGCGGAAACGGGAGTAAACGCGGACGTACTACATTATGCTCCTATTATTTTAACAGGCGCTTATATCAACTGAGCTCATTCGGCTAGAAGCTTACGCGGATGAAACCGCGGGGCACAGCTATAAAATGTCAAAATTAAAACAGTAAAACGAATAAGACGGAAAACATAAAATGGTTTATAAAATCCTAAATGGTGTATAAAATGCACAATATCAATTTATTAATCTGGGCAGTAGTATTTCTTACAGGTAATAAACCTACTTACGTTTGTTTAGAAAGTTAGGTCAGTATGTAGGTACAGGTTGCAATGTATGGTTTGGTCATTCCAGTGAAATATTGCATGACAAAAGATTAAAGACCAGTGACTTCTATTCTTACTATATTGTGAAGGATTCTGAAGCCAATCCCAACATAGTAGGAAAACTCTGGTTTGATGAAAGTTAGAATGATAAGGATATTTTTTAGAGTATCTGTGTGACGGCCACAAAACGGCCATGCCGTATATTTTGACCAAGCCATACATTTTGACCAAGTCATACAGTTTGACCAAGCCGTACATTTTGACCAAAATGTACTTAGGCATTGTAGAGTTAAAGGATTGGCTTTATATTCGATTTCATTATTTTTTTACAGTAAAAGTTCTATGTAACTCTTGGCAATCTACTTCACATGAAATGTTTTAGTGAGATTGATATTTTCCGGGAAAAAATTCACGCAGCTCAAAATATTGTCCTATATTTTTAAGGGGACCTCTCCAACATTTGGGTATATCCATCAGTTTTTACGGTCGCATAAGAAAGTACGTAATATTGTTGTCGTGATAAATTGGTACGCACGGAGATATATCCAGATGACCTCCAGTATAAGCTGACCTGCCCAGTTGTACGGAGCGCCTTAGCTTTGCGAGAACAACATAAACTGGAAATTATGCTGGATATATCGTCATGTGTACGAGATACGAGTGTAATTTGGGCTCCATAAGCGATGCCCAGGTGTGGGGAGAAATTTAGATTATCTTTTACGTACGGCATGGTTGATGAGAAGTCGAGTCAGTATTATAAATCAATCTTCGTTCGCAATTTTCTTTTGTAATTTTAGACGTGTGTACAACGTATTTTTGTAGCGTAAGCTGTTAAAATCTAAAAGGAAAAAAATCTTTGGTGGTAATAAGAGTGTTGTATTTTGCGTCGAAAGATACATGGATGACAGTCCGTATCAATGGCTTTATGTTCTTTCCAGAGCACGGAGGGGCTTTTTTTTGTTAGGTTGGGAAATTATCAAATGACTTCTAACGGTCTGGGCGGAGGGGAAGGGCGCGTCAGACTTTTACTGACTAAAACCCACCCGTATTTCTTCACTTGCCTGTGCGACGGCCAGGGCCACGGCTTTTTTTTTAACCAACCCGCAACCCTGACCCAGCACAGCAGGCATCGGTCTTCGTGGACCCCGTCACGTTAAACACGTAGCAAGGCAAACTAAGATCGTGTAGTGGAAGCATAGTAAT
Source organism: Sesamia nonagrioides (assembly GCA_017933935.1). NCBI lineage: Eukaryota > Metazoa > Arthropoda > Insecta > Lepidoptera > Noctuidae > Sesamia > Sesamia nonagrioides. The sequence goes on from JADWQK010001327.1 coordinate 375,279, forward strand.
CTAAAAGGTTAATTTCTAAATTCATAAATCAATGTCAAAAATATAGAGAAATTAGAGGTATTTTTGACAGACTGACACTAAGACTAGACTTTGTGAGCGTTATTAATTTATGAGGATTGCCTCTCTGATGTACAGACGACAGCACATCAAACTACTACAATCTGTCAGATTTCTTTATTAGATTTTCAAATTTATAGCTATAGCATTAAAACTCAAAGTTGGGTGAGAATATTTGACAGTTTTGGGTAGCTTCACAGGCTTTCGTCCGTACTTAGATAATACTAGCTGCGCCTTGCGTAGGCTTCTATATGCTCCGCTCTTACTGGTCGCAGCGTGATGTTACAAAGACTAAAGCCTTTCTGGATTAAGGGACTATCCAACGCAAAAAGAATTTTTCAAATCGGACCAGTAGCTCCTGAGATTAGCGCGTTCAAACAAACAAACTCTTCAGCTTTATATATTAGTATTTATTAGATTCATTCAAGAAACACCTTCAAAACTTGTGGCGATAATACCCGTTTAGGTATGGACGGGGCAACCCTGATGAACAGATAGGGGTAAAGTTGGACCAAGATGGGTTACACGTCACGGAACAGAAACAAACAAGAGAATACTTGACAAAATCAATTACATCATCAAGGCAGTTATTTATTCACCAAGAGAAGACATACCAGCGTAGGGTAATTCCGTTTAACGTCAAGGCTATGCCATTAATATCACTCGGTGCGTCGTTTATATGGATTACGTTGATGTTTTTGGGACCAATTCCTTTATATGCGTCGGCTGTTTCTAAGGTTAAGGTAATCCGTTGATTAAATCGGGTAAATGGTTTCGTCCTTTTATGAATAGTGTTCGGAATTAGAGACGGATGTGACAACGTGTTTGTTTGTGGGTTCATATAGATTGTATTTTAGAGTTATTCGGCGTTATGTCTCGGAAAAAGTTGGGTAAATTGTATTACTGTTTTGAAGACACAGAGGTACGAAGAACGGGGGACGAGGACTCTATAACGAGATGGTGTCTGGTAGGCTATCCCGACAATTGATGTCAGGAAGTGTATACCTTGGCAAACTCATTTATCATCATTTTTCATTTTTTTTTTCACTCTTTTCTGTAAACTCATGCAAGATTTTTCGTAATATCAGTATGTGTTTCATCTTATTGACTGACCGACCTTCTGACAATTCAAAAGTGCCTGTAACTGGTTAATTTGAAATAAATGCTTTGATTTTGTTTATTTTTTTGATTTTGTGGATTGCATGTGACCATATGGATACCGCCACTCAAAAGGGGACTTTTTGTCAGCTTTTAGCTTCTCATGATTCAAACTTATTGGGTATAAGTAAGTTTGTTGCAATATCAGCAGGCATTTACAAAAAAATAACTACCTTGTTTTTCATCAAATTTTACTGAATAAATTACACCCGCGTGTCTTCACTTGCCTGTGCGCCCGGGTCATGGTGTCTTTTTTAACCGACCCGCAACCCTGATCCTTCCCCGTGAGTTGAAGATTAGCCGCCAGCCCCAAGTGTCCACCAAAGCTAATGGACAATTGGAGCTGCCGTTGCCCAGGGTGCGCCACGAGGAGGCTCTTCAACACGCACCCCAGGAATAGTTAAAGCAGTAGTACCTAAGAGTTTATTTGTTTCAAATCAGTATATAGTAACCTCGAATATCTATGAAACATACATATGAACAAAACCCATTTTTCATCCGTGCGCTCTATCGTTATTTTTTCAGCTTGATTGAACGAAATTCCTTTTGCAAAAACCAAAGCTTTGTTTTCACAAAAGAACATTACTTTGGGCTTCAGTCAATAGAAATGGAACAATAAAACTAGGAAAATGAAGGGTTTTTCAATAAAGTGCTGCAAATATTCGACTAAAGCAAATGTTGGCTCGTAATGCTCGGGGCTCAAACAAACTCGAATAAAAACAACAAATAACAAAGGAATAGACACCTCTTCCTTTAATAATATAAATATTAAATGTTGTGATGTTATGACGCGGCTTGTGGAGTATTAGGAAATGAGAGTTGTCTTTATTTTTATCTGTAAGATTTATAAAGGGTACGTTACTGAAAGTTACGTTCTTGAGTGTTAGCAAGTTTTTCTTTTATGAGGAGCAGAGGAACCCAGAGGTATCTGCATGGTAGCTGTAATAGTAGGTCATGATTTCAAAGTCAGTCAGGCACATTACTTGGTTTGTTTATGTACTTTCATCACCACAGCTCTCAAAACAATAAAGGGAATATGGAGCATCGTGGGAAATCCTACATGTCCTTTAACCAAATATGCGAAAATATGTCTACAGGTCTACACTGGGCCCACGTGATAGATTTCAGTCGGTTTCCTCTCACGTTTTTCTGACATTTTCTTCTTAATAAGCGTCTGCAATTGTAGTTTCAGAAATGATTTCTAAATATTCAATTAATTTTTTCGAGATATTTTCTATCTACCGCGTCCATATTAACTGGACGCGGTGCTACTTGAGTTAGCATATGGATAAAAACAATGAACTTAGATACGAAAATAAATAATACACCACTATAAAAAACACACGCATAGTAAGTAGTTAAACCAGAGCCGGAGCCAGAAAAATACTTCGCAATGTATATCTTTTTGAAAATACGTTATAACAGTGCCGCGGGGTCAGAATAGGATATCCTGACCCCGCTCCATTCCGACCCACTCTTTCCTTGACCCGCGGTAAATGTCACCTAGTAAATCTATCTCAAGTATACAAATAACAGCCCCTAGCCTTCCGGCATGCGGATAACCCCGGATGAGAAAACTACGCAGATTTCTGTTTGATTGATTTTGTAGGAAAAAATGGAAATTCGGACTAGTAAGACTGTATCGTATGAGCAGTTGTAGGTAGTGGTGACGGCTCTAAGACTTGTACCGGACTTGAGAATTAGGTCTTGAGTATATACTCTTTCTAAGTATATCTTGGACACCAATAACTGATTAAAAGGTGAAGGAAAACCACCTTGAGGAAACCTGGACTTTAAATCTGAAATTGCCAACCCGCATTGAGCAAGTGTGGTGATTCGTGGTGATTACGCTCAATCCTTCTCAATATGAGAGGAGACCTGTGCCCAGCCGTGGGACGTTACGGTTGATCGTGATGGTGATATACGCTTTACTTTGTGTATACAATTTCATTCGAACCCTATATCCTAATATCCTACAACTAAAAATACGAAGATATGTGATACTACCAACACGTATAGGGCCCACGTGGTGAATTACAGTTAACTCCCTCTCGAAGAGAGTAGACCTGCACCTGCTTCCCAGTAGTGGAAACATTGAAGGATTGTTTTTATTAAGACGTTTCTTTTCTTTAGAGTGAATCCTTCTTCAACTCTTCAATGACTTTTGTGGTTAGATACCACAATTTTGCCAATAACACGTGTAACAAATTATAGAAATTCTTTAAATATATTTCACAATAATCGCAGATATCGCCAATCTATTAAGACGTTAATATTGAAGTTGTAGTTTGACATTGTCTATCAATTAAAGAAAAAGTCAAAACACGTTGTTTGAAATTTGCCCTGATTCCCTTCTTCAGAAACTAAGTTAAATTTGAGTTAAGTTCATCTTTTTCTATCTCTTTCATTAAGATAAGGACAGAAGATTAAATATTAGTTTAGTCCTGTCAAATTAAGATATTCCATAGACAGTTTAGATGTGATTATAAACATGGCGAAACCAATGACTGAAGGAAAACATCTTGAGGGAACCTAGACTTAATAAGTCTGAAATCGCCAACCCGCATCGAGCAAGCGTGGTGATTATGCTCAATCCTTCTCTGTATGAGAGGAGACCTGTGTCCAGCAGTGGGACGATAAAAGATTGATGATGATTAGGATAAACATGGCGACAAAAAATACGTCAATTTACGTCATGCGCTGACTAATTAAACAGCAATAAACTAATTTTTATTTTCTGTAATTTTCTTAATATTACAGAAAGAATAAGATCCACTGAACTTAAATTCAGTTTAGTTTGTGAAACTATTTTTTTTAAATTCATAAACAAGGGATTCGACGCATCTTTTTTGGGTTGTAGTAGTTCATTTAAATTGAAGGTTGGATTGTAGTCAGTGGTAAAGATATTAAGTTTACTGGTATTAAGATGATGTACTTAAATGTACTAACTGGCCATTGAAATAGCCCACCAGGCGATAATTAATATTTATGTATAAGCGATGATAAAATAAGACTAGTATTCTATGGCTAATTATTTCCTTCTAATCGCTTTAATAAGACCACTGTATACCCGAAAATAAAATAAAATGAAATTGCTAGAAACCAGAAGTACTGGTTGATTAAATTCAGATACCGTTTATAATATTCAAATATTCAACAAAAGGAAATCATTAACTTGATTATTTATACCAAAAAGTTTTACATTAGACTTGGGGGTATATTTTAGTACTTTATTTTATTGCTTATAATAAGGATTCTCAACTTGAATTAAAATTGGATTAACCCGAATGGAATAAGTCATGAACTATGAACTTTGATAAACTAATAATAAACTTAGTAAAGTAACGCTCCTTCTAAGTAATTTTCAATAACTTAGTTATACTTTATTGATTAAGTAAGAAAAGGTTAAATGTTCTACTATCGATATATGCGGCAAAAATTGCACGTGCCGCAGTCAGTTGGTAGACCGGTGATCATTCAGTACTTGTCGAAACCTCCGTATCTCTGAATAGCACTCGGTAGACCGTCCATGTAAAATGCTAGTATTCAGCTGTAGCTGAATTTTAATTCAAGTTGAATAACCGGATGTATCCGGTTAGACTAGAAGCTGACCTCAACATGGTTCTGAAGGTTAGGTGGTTTATTGCGTCTTTATTGTACATGAATAGACTCTTTATTGTATTTCTTTAATACAAGCCAGCAATACTTCCACCAAGCAACCAAACAACAATAAAACAGAGCAACACTACTGTTAAATTTATAAATCTGTCTAAACTTTGCTATTTACGTAAACCCTAAAGTTACGTTAACGTCACCACCAGCGCGGCATTATTCAAGAAAATGTTTTATTATAATCCCGCTAAAGACCGGGAACCACCGAAACCTCCTTTGGGGCACCCAAGGTCAAAGTGAGCCGGCTTAATTGGAATGTAGGCTTCTCGTAATAATTCTCTTTGATTCGTTTTTTCGCTTGTCGCGCTAAAATTCTGAATGACGAATGACCCTTTGTATTGAAATGAAGGTCGCGGAATAAGAGTTTTAGTCTCATTCATCGTGGTAAGCGCTTTTTTCTTAACGAATTTATGGTTAAATGGCTTGGTTCTTTAGAAAATAACTTCACAGATCTGACCACACAATTTTAGCATTGAATGAAATGGAGGAGGATAAGCAGAAACTACAGATCGTCACCTGTTACTATCTGTTATTGATACATCTGATCATATACATACGCCGATTGCGAGTACTACGCAACTAACTCTGCAGCCACATTTGGGCTGGTGCTGCCAAGTGTCACCTGGCCACTTTGGATTCAGTGGAGAGACGTGCAAAGAGGCTGATTGGTGACCCTGATCTAACTCGAGTTGGTCTCCAAAGCCTAGAGCACAGGCGTAGAGTAGCCAGCCTTCGGTGTTCTATAGGATGCATTTCGGGGAGTGTGCGAGGGAATTGCATGATTTAATTCCCCCATCTCCGTTCCACCAGCGGACGACTCGTCGTACGGCTGGTTTCCACCCTTACGTTGTTAACACCACTACGATCCGGACGAAGCGTTTCGCCTCCTCCTTTATACCGCGTACATCGAGGGACTGGAACAATTTGCCAGCGGCGGTGTTTCCGTCGGATTACAATTTGAGTGTCTTCAAGGCTAGAGTGAATAGGCTCTTAATAAACTAGTGCGCTTTACCATCAACGATTGCGTCACTGCTTACCATCAGGCAGGATTGCGGTCAAGCGCTAGTTTATAATATATAAAAAAAAAAACTTACCTAATTAAATCAATGTTATAAAATTGAAAACAAAAGGTCATCATGATCTCAGCGTTAATCCCACTCGCATCCAAAGCTTTTTCAGCTTTGGAGTCTGGGCTCCGCTTTACGAGTCTAACTGCTGATTTTAGCTAAACCTCGATATTTTCCGTGACGCAACTGCCGTCTGTTTTCCACAACCCGAAGGCAACATCGAAGCATTGCAGTTAGACCTATTGTTGGATTTTTTGAGGGCTCCAACAACCCTTAACGACTGGCATTAGATGTTCATATGGCAACGGGGACTGACGGCTTAACGTGCTTTACGAGGCACGAATGCAGTGCAAATATTCATATTCAAGCATACAAATATTTGCACTGCGCGGGGATCGAATCCGTGCCTCCTTGCGCAGGGGCCGCGTTCGCTACCGCTACACCACGGAGGCTCTCAAAAATTATGAACAATAGGTATTCATACCTAATTCTGAATTGAGGTGTTCAATTAATAAAAAAAGAAAACATCAACCTATCCGAAATCAAAAACATTAAAAGTGAAGTCACTCGGAAACTGAATGACTCATGAAAAGGACGTCGATGGTGTTAATTTACATAACAAAACAAATTCAAAACAATATAATAAGTGAGATAAACGACTTTTCATTCATTGCAGAAATAAAATGTAACGCGAAAAGTTACGACAAAGGTCCGATTGACAGCAATTTTTGGGCTAACTAAGAAGCCCTTGGTCTTTTTTTGGGCTAGCCAAGGCAGCAGTAAATGGAAATACCGAGAGAGACCTGAAAGGACACAGTGACCTATGTTATGCTGTTTTTTTGTCTAGTTATAAACTAGTGCTTGACTGTAATCCCTCCTGATGGTAAGCAGTGATGCAATCGTTGATGTTAAACCGCGCTAGTTTATTAAGAGCCTATTCACTCAAAAAACTAAGTGAATAGGACGGAAGACAGCAATTGAGCTAGGTGATGCAATGTTAAATCCAACAACACGACCAAGGATGCGGCGCCAGAGGAAAATTGATCGAGACCCTCCACGACCAAACTCCCGACACAACAACCTTTGGTGCATCGTACCCGGCATACATCGCAACACAAGCCACTCAGCCCCGCCTCCGTACGGCTTCATCAGACATCATGCCGGAACACGACGAATCGCTTGGTGGCAAGACTTTGTCTGGTGGGTGGTAACTTATGCCGGCAGCCGATATTATGACCTACCATCGAGTAAGAAGAGAAGAGAAGAAGAAGAAGAGAGAGGGAAGAATCTCGAGAAAGATCCGACTCGTGTGCGTTTTAGGCCAGAGGGATAATTCTCGAAATACTATTATTTCACTACATTTTTCACATTGATTGTCTTACTTAACTTAATCAGCCTGTAATGTTTCCACTCCTGGGACACAGGCCTCCTTTCGATGGAAGGGAGTGGGCCGTAATCTACCACGTGGGCGCAGTGCGGGTTGGGAGATGTCACATGTCTTCCAAGTTTTTGCTTCTAAGACAATTTCGGTTTCCTCACAATGTTTTCCTGCACCGTTTTGAGAGCAGTGGTGATGAAATAATTTACAAAAAGTAAAGCGCCTGATGGGGTTCTAACCTACGACCACTAGGCTACCGCTGCTCTTCCTTCGCTTTCCATTGATTGTCACTGAAATGATATTGTAACTAGATTTTCATTGTTTATAATTACGGAATAATTTGGCCTTGAGATGTAAATGAGGCAAAAGGAGTATCAGTGGAACGTAACATGAGGCATACTGTAGTTTCTAAGTTTATGTACGATCAGCAACAAAAGTCGTTTAACATAATATAATAATAATAAGTATCTATCGAGGCTCTCGTTTGGTAATTGGATCAAGGGCCTGATTCAAAAGGCAGTATTCCTTAATACGGCCAGCATCGTAATGAGGTTCCTATCTCTGGAGCTTTATCCACTGGTAGCTTGGACCCTGCTCCTGATATCGGTAAAACGCATTTTTTTTATATTTTTAAATGTTTTTATCTATTTTTTTTTTTTTAAAAAGGAAAATTAATATGTATATATAGAAAAAAAAACGAGATAATAATAAGTATTTATTTCACATGAAAGAATGTTTACAATTACTATCATCATCATTATCATCAACCTTTTGTCGTCCCACTGCTGGACACAGGTCTCCTCTCATACAGAGAAGGATTGATCGTAATCACCACCCTTGCTCAATGCGGGTTGGCGATTTCAGTCTTAAAGTACAGGTTTCCTCAAGATGTTTTCCTTCACCTTATATCAGTCTCTGAAATGATATTGTAACTAGATTTTCATTGTTTATAATTACGGAATAATTTGGCCTTGAGATGTAAATGAGGCAAAAGGAGTATCAGTGGAACGTAACATGAGGCATACTGTAGTTTCTAAGTTTATGTACGATCAGCAACAAAAGTCGTTTAACATAATATAATAATAATAAGTATCTATCGAGGCTCTCGTTTGGTAATTGGATCAAGGGCCTGATTCAAAAGGCAGTATTCCTTAATACGGCCAGCATCGTAATGAGGTTCCTATCTCTGGAGCTTTATCCACTGGTAGCTTGGACCCTGCTCCTGATATCGGTAAAACGCATTTTTTTTATATTTTTAAATGTTTTTATCTATTTTTTTTTTTTTAAAAAGGAAAATTAATATGTATATATAGAAAAAAAAACGAGATAATAATAAGTATTTATTTCACATGAAAGAATGTTTACAATTACTATCATCATCATTATCATCAACCTTTTGTCGTCCCACTGCTGGACACAGGTCTCCTCTCATACAGAGAAGGATTGATCGTAATCACCACCCTTGCTCAATGCGGGTTGGCGATTTCAGTCTTAAAGTACAGGTTTCCTCAAGATGTTTTCCTTCACCTTATATCAGTCTTGCACAGTCCAGGTTTCTTTAAGATGTTTTCCTTCAACCAGTCACATTTACAAAGAAGAATAGAAACACGATATATCATAATTTACTTTTTTGGATTTTATAATAAAATGTAGGAACGGAAAGAAAAGCGAGGAAGAATCGAAATGTTGTTCTATTAAATATCACTTCAATAAAAGTGTTAATCGACTTTTGTTGCCAACTGACTATGCGTACCTATGCTACGACAACATGATTTTTTGCGACCTTTTTTTTTCGCCTTTGTTGGCCCAAAATTGGCGTATAATTTATTTGAGCAATAAACATACCTAACTGTATCGTTTTGTTCCTAAACAATACCCCAGTGATTTTAATTGCAAAGCTGAAACGTTCGGGTTTTATATAAAACGACTGTGTTCGGCACAATTAAGTTGGTAAAATATGGTCACATTAAACAGATTTACTTAGGAAACTGAATTAAAATATGTTAAGTACTTACGTTAGTAATTTACATACATAATCAGCCTATAATGTTCCCACTATTGGGACGTAGGCTCTTCCTCTCGGTAAGAGGGAGTAATATAAATGTTTTTTTTTTTAATAATTATAAACTAGTGCTTGACTGCAATTTCGCCTGATGGTAAGCAGTAGACATGGTCGTTATTACACGTAACCAGTTACAATAACTAGTGACGCGGTGTTTAACTGAATAGCTAGTTACGAGTCAAATTAAAAAGTAGTTATTTTTGTAAATGCGTTATTTCATACACACGTTATGCCGTAGCCGGATCATGCATAAGTTATTCATTTAACTGTATAGCTCAAGAAAGTGAAGATTCAAGAAAGTGATTTAATTTAGTTTCGTTTCGTGAGTAACTGTATAGTTGGTGGACGTATAGTTATGTAAACAATCACAGTAGTAGAATAAAAATAACTAGCTACAAAAATAAGTCGTTTTATAACAGGTGACGTCGACCAAGTAACTGGTTATGTTAGGTTTCTTGAAAAAGGCGTAACGACCCATACCTAGTAAGCAGTGATGCAATCTTTGATGGTAAAGCGCGCAAGTTTATTAAGCCTATTCACTTAAAAATCTTAGTGAGTAGGAAGGAAGACGGCAGTTGAGCAAGGTGATGCAATGTTAAACCTAAACACGACCAACGATGCTGCGCCAGAGGGAGATTAATCTGGAGATCCTCCAAGATCAAACGCCCAACACAATAACATTTGGCGCATCGTACCCGGCACACATCGCAATACAACTTTTCATACCCGTCCTTCGATTGTAGGTCACTTAAGCACTTAGTGCTATATTTTACTCAAAACTATTAGGTAATGTTTTGAGCAGGTTTCTTGCGACAATACTGGTCTGTAATTAAACAAATTGCTCACCTATTAATATATGGGCACATCAGCTAAAAAATAATAACTGAGTTTATTACATATCCTAATATTTATTGGCGTCTATACTAGAATCTCGAACCCATTGATTATTGCATGTAGTTACTAGTATAGTAGTGAATCTGTGAAAAATGTAAAATAACTCATAAATTAATTTCAAACATTTATAAGATACTAGCTTTCCGCCCGCGGCTTCGCCCGCGTGGAGTTAGGTTATATCGCGCTTTTTAGATTTCCCTCGGGAACATCAAATTTTTCCGGGATAAAGGGTATCCTATGTTCTTTCTCAGGGTCTAAAGATTGTCTGTACCAAATTTCATCAAAATCGGTTGAGAGGTTTAAGCGGGAAAGCGTAAGAGACAGACAGACAGATAGACAGACAGAGTTACTTTCGCATTTATAATATTAGTATGGATTTGATCCTTCATCCTTGTGTCTGTAAAATATAAAACACATATTGTATGTGCCGATACATTTGTGGAGGTAGGAGGAGCAGCGTGTAAAGCTCACTCATTCTCCATAGAAAAGGGAGGATCCTCCGACCAGACTGGTTGTCTGGCGGGCCACTTGCCCGCCGGTTGATGTCGCGAGCTTGTATACAATATGTAAAGAAAACCCTGTCCGACCCATAAGGATAATAAAGGTTAGGTAAACACTTGACCAAATATAATATAAAATTTTACATAATCATCACAGTAACAATAATAATGAATTTTGAAATAATCTTTTTTTCCCGGGTATTAATTCCAATTTCCCTGAAATTTGGTAATTTTTAAAAAACTGACAACACCATTTGTGACGGAGCGAATAGCGATGCGACCACGTGCCGCATGGCCCCGCCCCCCTTCACCCGCGCATACATGTGCGGGTGAAGGGGGGCGGGGCTATCGGGTTGCCTACCGCACATGCATTAAGTTACCTCGCTTTTTCGAAATAATATTTATTTTTTTTGGAGGATTTTTTTTTTAAGTTTAGCCCGGCTTTGTAGGCATTATTAGAATCAGTTATCGATACCTAACAATACCTTCACGGATCGGACAGGGTTTTCTTCACATTTTATATATGCTAGTTGCACGGTAAACTCTGATTGCGAGATGTAGAATTCGTATGACGCCAGTATGACGCGTTGTTCGCATGTTGCGTTGTAGGCACCGCTACGTTACTCCCCTCCGTCTGAGGGTTCCGATTTTTTCGTCGAGATCGGTATGGTTCGTCGATCGGATTGGGATCTGGTCGAGATTGGGTCGGGATCGGATCGAGATCGGCAAGGATTAGCAAGGATTGAGCGTAATTACCACGCTTGCTCAATGCGGGATGGCGATTTTAGACTTAAAGTCCAGGTTTCCTTAAGATGATTTCCTTGCATATTTTCATCAGTCACTGTTGTCTAAGATATACTCAGAAAGTACATTTAACTTAGAAAAGTTACATTGGTACTTGCCTGATCTGGAATCGAACCCACAGACTCATACTTAAGAGTCTTGTGTTTTAACTTGAGAGTAGTGTATTTTAAATAACCTACGTTAAATTTTGTCTAATTTATATCATTACCACTGCTTATATAAGGGTGAAAGAAAATGTCATGACTGACATGTCTTAGAACCAAAAAAGTGACCTAAGCGCTTTGCTTTAGTCTTTTTGAAGAATCGAATCCGCAACGAGTTGATCCGGCAGAGCACCGCTGCGACTTTTAGTTTTTAAATGTCGAAGCATTACGATGAGATACGAGCCTTTTGGCCTTGTTTTTTATGTATATAACTTATTTTTATGTTTGTTGTGTATAACTAAGTTTCGTTTTAAGATCTTCCTGTACGAGTCAAAATAAATATTTTTTCTTTCTTCACCAAAGTTGTCGACATAGCTCTCAGAATGAACTGAAGGGACGATGGGCCGGCTATATTAGTAGAACCGATGACTGTTGGAAAAGACCTGGTTTTGGTGGGAGGCAGCGAATTGGTAAACGTAAGATCGGCTTCGGCTAGGTGGAGCGACCATCTTCGCAGGATAGCAGGCGGTGGCTGGATGAGGCGTGCATTATGAAAAGCATATGTCTAGCAAGGAACTGCTAGAGGGTGATGATGATGATGATGATGAGATGGAAATCTCATAACCAGACTTTCCAAGGGGTAAGGTTTTGTTACAGTACAGTAACTGGTTTACGGAGATCAGATAAGCAGTCACTCCTTGTGTAGCTACCGACATTCAGTAGCATCTAGTTAGAGGTAGATGACTAAATAATAAAGCAGTTTGATTGATAGATGAGATGTACTTCCGAGTAAGTCAACTTGTAGCTTTGTCCGTCTGACCAAACAATCACAGGCACTTTCTTTTTATTGCAATTCTTAATGGTTTCTGGAACACAATTAATCAAACCGCTTGCCTTATCACAAATAAGTAAACAAAATATACGAACACCACCACGTAAAATGTAACGAAAACGTCCGATACCTACTTCCATTACCATAATCTATCTCTACAACGATATACTGAAACGATAATCTTTCAGATTAAAATCTTTTCGCTTGAAAAACCCTCTCATATTATGGTACAAAAAGCTTCTAGAGTTTCGTTTGATAGTTAATTCTAGATGACATAATTCTGAGAGCTGTTGAACTTTTTATAAACCCCTCGACTTTAGAGAACGCTTCTTTTAAAGCTTAAAAGAGTATAAATGTATTACTTTGAAAAGGGTATCTTGTGTGAAACTTTTTACATATATGAAGGCTTACCACGCTACGTTACTCAAAGAGTTCTTATTCTTATTTCAAAGCGAAAAAAAATATTTATTTCTGGGACCAACTTTGCATAGAGGGATAGAAGGCCCTTTGTACCCGACACGCTTTCTGTATCAGCGTATTAACCGCGCCGTAGAAAAACGTGTCGATGAACAAGTTGCCATAGTTATCTTTACAACACTAACCGATCCCTGATGTAGTCCTTACACACGGCTAATAGACCGTAAGTTTACACGGCAAGAAATACGTGCGCCCAAGCGAACTCAGAACCGTATAAATTCAAACTCAACTATTACAGAATACTCATAGCAAACAAAAGAATTGTCGTTGAAAAATCAGATAAACTGGCAGAAAATAGAAATATCAGCAATATAATTCTATTTTGACTCAAGAGAAATGATATTGAAATCAACAAAACAATTTCCAAATCCTATTTACAGTTACACCCTCAGCCAGCTGCCTTGGCCCAACAAATCAAATTGTAATAAACTTCTCAATCGAGTCAGCCCTTTCTAAAACAAATGACTATCGAGTGGGGTCTTCATCAAATTGGAATCATTTATGTAAACGGCGACGTCACTTGTTTGGGATCTTAAATAAGTCGTCAAGCAAAAGCAATGGCAGGATATCATCAATATATGAACTGAATTTTCGTGATGGAGAGTTTGTTTAACGATCATAGAAATCTTTATGCAGTGAAAAGTAGGCCATTATTAACCACTTAGATATTTTTATTCCGTTAATCTATTTAACTGAATGAAAAACACGTCATCATTTCTGAAGAAACAATGAAATCAGAATGGAACATTGGCAATAATGAACGAGCTGGCTTGATTTAGCAGATGGAAACACCCAGGAACGACAATGACCTGGCAGTTTCGATGACGCCGTTATTGGAAATGAATATTGGAATCAATCAGTAGGATGCAGCATTCGTATTGCTATAGAGCGATATAGAACAACAATAAAACCCTGGTTTGTGCATGGATTCACATCGAATAATGAATGTTGCAAATTACATTCATAACCCTTTCACTTCTCTGTTCATGAATAAGCAAAGAATGAAAATTCACATCATAATTCATGTCAGTCATGAAAATTCACGGTGAATTTCACTTCAACGGACCATGTATTATATGCCTCGCGAAAACATCCGTCGAGTGCCTCCGTCTCTACCCGAGATCTGACGTATTATCTCACATTTCAGAGTATATATTTAGACAATATATTCGTCACGATAAAGGTTGAGACAAGGGTTTCTATTGTCAGTGTCATAGATTGATCTGCTGTTAAAAACGAATCATGACTTTATATTTAGTTTTCTGCAAAACTATATACACTCCATCATTTTCATCATTTCAGCCGAAAGACGTCCACTGCTGGACATAGGCCTCCCCCAAGGTTCTCCACGACGACCGGTATATACATTTGCTTTAAGCATTTAATGCAATCTGTCTTATAATATTCCACAAGCCTGAACTCTTCGAAAGGGCGTGGTATTTTCTTTTGAAGAAATAATATCTAATCGACATAGGATGCATTCGTAGTGAAAGTTTCATATTATACTTTAACGCTTTTTAAATAAAAATTCTGTGTTTCGAAGAGCTACCTATTCGACTTCGCTAAATCACAACACCTGAACATTATCGTTCTCATTCAATGCTATTATTTTTAGATGAAAAACAAAGAGTTTAATTATATCGTATCCCCCAAAACTACAGCTATGTTACACAATAGTTATTTTTGAGCTGCAGCCCTTTTGTATATTTTTTATGCAACGTTATTTTTTGTATCTATATGCGAAACTCGAAACATGTGTCCAGTATTTTTAGGTATAGAATTTATGTACAAAATTTCAAAAAGATGTCATGAAAAATCACAATGTTATGAACTTGTTATTTTACCTGGTTGTCCTACAAAAATATGGTCAACTCGCCGCTCGCCCGCTCGCGCCTGCCCTAGGGGCCCTAGGATACTATGATCTGCTGTGAACTGTGTTGGACGCTCGGTAACCACACTACAACATTTCTTAAATATATTTGGGAAAAAATATTACATGGTGTACAAACTATTGGAATCGATTCAGTTGCTTATTCTGAACAAACTACATTTAGGTTTAGTATAAAAAATAACTTTCTATACTTACATTACTAGCTGTACTCTGCGTAAGTTGAGATGCCGTGGGAATATCGGCATAAAAGGTATCCTATGTGTTTCCTGATTTTAAACTGTATGCGTGCTAAATACAGAAAAAAAAGAAAGAAAGAATAAAATATTTATTGGGACTCGTACAGGACAATCTCACAACTAAACTAAGTAGACACATATAAATATAAAAAAAAAAAACAAGTTATACATATAAAAGAAACAATAAATAGAAAGTTCCTTACGAGACCAAAAGGCTCCTATCTCAGCATAGTTCTTCGACATTTAAAAATAAATGAAGCAGCGCTGGTATTCTGATAGGACGGTAAAAAGAGTAATATAACATACATATACGTAGAGTATTATAAAATAGAATAAATAGTCCATTAATAATAAAAAACAAAGGTGCGACAATGGGTCAGCTGCCTATGTTGAATGTTGTACATCAAAAATGCGGGGTCTGTCCGGCAAAGAGCTAAAGTTTATTTATAGAATACTAGTGGCCGCCAGCGACACATCGTTCGCGCGATTTAGTTATGCTCCGCTCCTATTGGTCGCAGATTGATATTATATAGCCTAAAGCCTTCCTGGATTAATGGGCTATCCAAGGCAAAAATATTTTTTCAAACCGGACCCGTATTTTCTGAGATTAGCGCGAAACAAACAAACAAACTATTCAGCTTTATATATCAGTATAGATTATGATGTTCAGGTATTATGTTTGACTGAACACTGGTTGAAAGAACATGAAGTAGTATTTATCAATAATGATAATTTTACCGTGCAAAGTGCATTTGTGAGGAAAAGTGCTATTCGCTATAATATACAATACTATAATATAATAATAATAATACTATCTCAATCAGTAGTTTTTGCGTAAAAGAGTAACAAAAACCCATCCAAAGATACAAGTATCCTAACATAGTTTCGCATTTATAGTATTAGTAGGATTCCGTGGGAATATCTAGACTATGAGCGTATGCTGTGTATTCTCACTACTTATAAACTATTTGTGTGATAAACTTAAAGAGTAACAAACATGCATAATTATGTGCGGACGACAGCAGGTCAAGCTACCCGAAACTGTCAAATATTCCCAATCAACCTTGAGCCTTAAAGCTATAGAGATAAAGTTGAAAATCTAATAAAGGAAATTTGACAGATTGTAGTAGATGTACTGTCGTCTGTGTATATACACAATACATTCTCACAAACTTTCGCATTCATGATATTAGTAGGATAGGAAATAGGATAGCAGGATACTCATTTAGAGTATCTCTCTCCTGGGATAGATTAAAAATTCAGACGTTAACAATGGACCAGTTTAGTTCGTATAACGAAATAGAATGGTCCATAAAGCAGAGTAATTAACGGGCGTCGTTAGTAATAATGACTTTCGGCAATTCATCGGGAATGTGTTAATGTTTATGGGTTGTGCGAATAAATAATCACTTAACATTTATTTTGTATGGACTCTTTTACGTTTATTAATTAGAGTAGTTATAGAAATAAGATCCTTTTATTCTTTTACTAGCGGCCGCCCGCGACTTCGTTCGCGTGGAGTTAGTTATTTCAACATTTTATTTTCACCCCAAAATATGCAGCATACATTTTACATTTTTATTATGCTCCGCTCCTGTTAGTCGCAGCGTGATATTATAACGATATAAGAAAAGAATGTGTATGTACACGAGTGAAGACAGAAATATAATGTGTCTTACAGGCTATGCACTAACTTAAATAAACTAGCTATCTCTAAACAATAGTGGGATGACCAATAGGAAATCAGCTTGCTGTGCCGTAGAAATCCTCGATTATAACCCAAAGCCTTCCTGTATTAATGGGCTATATATCCAACGCAAAGGCAGGGAGGGCCGTTATAGGGTTTTATATACTATGCTTAAGTTCTAGTTCAGTTCCAGTTTCTATGTACATTCCATTACAAAGTATGATAGAATTACTTTAACAGGAATCACCTTAATAAGAGATTACTACGGAAAATTCACTGCGATAACCAATTTACTATGTCCCAAAACGAACGAATAACTTCAGACCGTGCCACGCTCCTTGAACACAACTACAATCACTATGGTTGTAACCTTTTCTTGAGACTTGGGACGGTTTACGACTCTCAGTAAAAAAATACGGCACTTTTTCACGACAGGGTAACAGATGCGTGAGGCGATCTAATATACAATCAATATTACTGCTAAATCTTGAACCATGAAACCAGTCTCTCCAAGGATGATCGTGTTAGCCAGTAGGTAACTGTTTTGTGTAAGTCAGTCAGGCAATTATTTCATGAAAGAAAATCTGCTATATAGCTGCATCTAGATAGAATTGAAGTCGATTCCAAAACGATTGGAAATTCTTAATTTTTTCTGATAATACAGGAATGTTTATTACAGTTACTGGAAAAGTTTTCTTGTCTTCTGTATAGACACCAAAAAGTAAATATTTCCAAATTATGGAATCAACCTGAAGACCTCCGCTGCTAGATTCGGTACCTTCAAGGCCTCTCAAACAATCTCCGAAAAGGAATTAGGTCCATGATAAATCAAAATGGGACAGAGTTTACGAAAGTAAACAAGAGCTAATTTGGAGCTAGTGAAACGGAATATTATCAATATTAAAATTCACATTTATGTCAAGATAATATCAAAGTTATTACATCTCATAAAGGATATGATAAAGGAGACAGGATGTGAGTACATAAAGGAATTTGTACTCAAAGTAAGAGTGACATGAGACTGACATTGATCGCTGCTGCTAATATAAGGAGTGTGAGTATGCAAGGATGATAAATGAATGTAGACAAAGATGTATGTGAAGGACAGCGTGGAATAGATGAAAATAAAAGCAAGTTGATGCTCTGGTAATCATAATTTATCGCCTCTGTGTCTCCCTTGAGAGTTTTCTTGTAGTGGTAAAAGCTTTAAGATTTAGTTGGAGCATTTTTTATATTTAAGTAGTTAAAACCTTATAAACATAGTACGAGGAGCTTCTGTTGAACCCAATTTCAAATTATATGAAAGAAAAATTGTTGGTATTTACTATATGTAATCAACATTGAGTTTTAGACATTTGTAATACTGGTAAATGCTGACTTCTCATTTACTTCAGCCTCACACGTACACGATATTTAAAATGAGCAATATTATCATGGATAAGAAATTAATGGTTAAAAATATTAGTTATTTAGGTACAATCAAATATGATAGGAATATATCTAAAATTATTGGAAAATTGTAATTATCCTATAATTTTCTTAAGATGATTTTCTGTTTATGTGCAAGTGTAAAAAAGCGGACAAATAATCAAAATATGGATACGTATCCAAAATGCTTGGTATCAATGCCACGTATTATAATTATGTCGTTATTAGCTTTCCGCCCGCGGCTTCGCCCGCGGCTTCGCCCGCGTGGAGTTCGGTTATATCGCGCTTTTTACATTTCCCTCGGGAATATCAATTTTTTCCGGGATAAAAGGTAGCCTATGTTCTTTCTCGGGGTCTAAAGATTGTCTGTGCCAAATTTCATCAAAATCGTTTTAGAGGTTTAAGCGGGAAAGCGTAACAGACAGACAGACAGACAGAGTTACTTTCGCATTTATAATATTAGTATGGATTGTTAGCTTTTTAAACTATGTAAATGTTTTGTTGGTTAATTAGACGTATAATTTAATTTTGTTTGTGAATTTTCTTCCATAAAAGACGTAAAAACTCTCAATAGTGACATAGCAAATTTGAGCGTTCTATAGTTATTTTAGGAACCAACGCGTAAAATAAAAATATCAAGACTTCCCTGAAACTCTGTTTATTAAATATCAGCCGTTTTGTTGAAACAAGTTCACTTTATGTTTGACCTCATAAAATCTGATCAAACACAGGGATGATTAAAATACTTTGGCATCAAAATCTGACCAAAATTATAACAGTTACTAAAACACGATAGACATACGTCTAGGGAATATGTTTGGACCCAAATTATTTTGATGATTAACAAATTATTTAATAAATATAATTCAACTTAACTCAACTCATATCACCTCAATCTATATACTAATATATAAAGCTGAAGAATTTGTTTGTTTGTTTGAACGCGCAAATCGCGGGAACTACTGGTACGATTTGAAAAATTCTTTTGCGTTGGATAACCCATTAATCCAGGAAGGCTTTAGGCTATACAACATCACGCTGCGATTAATAGGAGAGGAGCATAATTAAACCACGCAAACGAAGTCGCTGGCGGCGGCCAGTCCTTTAATAAATTGTATCACTGACTAGCTGCGCCACGCGGTTTCACCCGCGTTTTTTTTATATGACCCGCTCCTATTGGTCGTAGCGTTCTGTTATAAGTCTAAAGCCTTCCCGGATTAATTGGCAATCCAACGTAAAAGGAATTTTTCAAATCAGACCAGTAGTTCCTGAGATTAGCGCGTTCAAACAAACAAACAAACTCTTCAGCTTTATATATTAGTATAGAGAAATTTGTTAATATTGAAGCGAAAGTGAGCTTAGAGTGAGCGTCGTGTTTTATTAATCCCTTAATAAAAACTCGATTTCCTTAATTATATCTCCTCTCCTGACGCCAGCAATGCAGTTCTGCAACAATCTCAAAGTAAATACCATAATTATGTATACTAAAAATAAAGCTGCGCCATATAAACGCGCTAATCTCTGCAAAAATCGGATTAAGAAAAAATGCATTTGATAGCCAGAATCTCAAGAAAGGCTATAGCTAACATCACACCAGGGCCAATAAAGGCTGGACATGCCGCAATAGCGGCAGTAACTCCCCTCTTTGAAGCGCTCTCACCTTCCACTTTACGCAGGTCCTCTCTGGACACGACTGTTTCGGGATAAGGCACCGTGTTCTCTTGGCGGCGATCGGCGGCGATCTCTCGCGTCTGACTCTGGTCCAGGCCATGGTCCGGGCCATGGTCCGGAGCGAGACTGCATGGTGGGCCGTCACCTCTTTTTGCGAAGCAGTGATGCTGGCAAAAGAGGAGGTGGAGTGCCTAAGGGAGTGAAAATTACAGCACCCTCTCACCTCTAGTCACCCCAGGAGACGCCCTGGTTGGTAAACGACATCGAACTTCCGGCCACCGTAGGCACGGGCGGTGAGCGGTCCGGTAAGGACCGGGTCGACGGCGCGTTGTCTTTCATGCGTGCCTCAAAGAGATGTCAACACATTCTGACGGGGTTCACGAGAAATAATAACTTCTGGGTCAGGGTTGCGGGTTGGTTAAAAAAGAAACCCCTGTCCCCTTTTCCCTGCCGCATAGGCAAGTGAAGAAACACGGGTGGGTTTTAGTCAGTAAAAGTCTGACATGCCCTTCCGTCCCGCCCACAGCGGGAAAGGTCATTTGATGAGTTCCCATCCAGAACATTAAAAAGACCGATAAAGGCAGAACGAAAAGAAAACACAGTTAAAGAAATATAGGTAATAGTACGGGTTGGCGATGCTAGCTGCAGCTAGATGCTAGATGCTAGTTGCGCCAACCCATCCCGTTGGCGCAACAAAATCAAAATCATAAGTCATTTATTGAAATTAGACTGAGAATCAGCACTTTTGAACGTCAATATTACATAAGACAGTCCCCCAAAACGTCCACCCATCGACACTTCCTAGTGTTTTCGCTGGGAAGAAGAAGTGGCGGAAGGAACTCCCCAGCGGCACAGCTGTCTGTTCATTTAGAAAAACATATGACTTTATACAATACTATGTATAGTGATGAACACAAGAAATTTCACACGGACATAGTTGTTAGTAATTCCCAACACCAATAATACTAATTACTGCTTATCACATCAAAAAGTTAAAATTAAACACAGAAACGAATTACTGTTTTCTCCCAATGCCTCTAGCAGCGTCTCATGTGTTGTTTCCAACAATTATACAGAAAAGTTACGTCGATTCCGTAACTTCTTAACTTGGAAAGTAGGTAGTCTTCGAACTCGTTTTGTTTCGTACAATTCGTGATCATATTAACTGAAATAAGAGACTCTCCCATTAATCACGGGTAAAACTTTTGGACGGGACCAACTACATAAGCAATGTAATTTTCTGTTTAGGGTGTACAAGGAATTTGGTTTATTTATGTTTGTTAGTACTAAAAAAGGAAAGGGGAGAGGTCCTTGTCTGGGAGTATAGAGGTTAATTAGATTAGAATGAAAAGAAAGAAATGTATGAATGAGACTTTATTGTGTGTATTCCTGTGATAAGAGAAACTTCTGAGGTGTAGATTAAGACACTGTCTTGTAATGTAGGTGCTTTGGTGGCCTGTCTAAATCTAGAAAGTTTTTTTTTATAAACTAGGGCTTGACCCTAATTCCGCCTGATGGTAAGCAGTGATGCAATCATTGACGGTAATGTGCGCTAGTTTATTTAGAGCCTATTCACTCTAGCCTTGAAGATACTTAAATTATAGTCCGACAGAAACACCGCCGCTGTAAAAATTTTCCAGTCCCTTGATGTACGCGGTATAAAAGTCGAGGCAAAACGCTTCGTTCGGATCGTTGTGTTGTCAACACCGTAAAGGTGGAGACTCGCTGTAGGAAAGGTCGTCCTATGGTGGAACGGAGATGGGGGAATTAAATCATGCAATTCCCTCGCACACTCTCCAAAATGCATCTTTTAGAACATCGACAGGCTGGCTACTCTTTGC
Source organism: Sesamia nonagrioides (assembly GCA_017933935.1). Lineage (NCBI taxonomy): Eukaryota > Metazoa > Arthropoda > Insecta > Lepidoptera > Noctuidae > Sesamia > Sesamia nonagrioides. Next base: position 397,077 of record JADWQK010001327.1, read on the forward strand.
TTGTGCTCCAGGCTTTGGAGACCGTTTTGAGCTAAATCTGGGTCGCCAATTAGCTTTTTCACACGCCTCTCCGCTGAATCACTTATCAAATGGCATATATAAAAGGTATATTAAATACAACAAATAAAAGTCAATTGAAAAAATTAAAATGAATCGAATTTAGCAAGAAATTGTACCTCACGACTGCGCCAAAAAGTCCAGTTCAGCTCAAATGCCAAACAACTAGTGCTTGACGCTGGTGGAACCAAACGTTGACAGGCCTGCACACTTCAAGATGTACCAAAAAACAATCTCCAATTTGTGGTACTTATATCCAGATATATTCTATTTTGCTAACGTGATCTTCTGAATCAGTTCATAAGACCGAGAGCAGCTGCACCACTATTAAGGTAGGGTTCGTTTGCAAACGATTTTATGAGCTAAGAAATTCCGGTCAAACCGATTTCTGTATTTAAGATGTTGTCGTTCTTAATATTTAGTTGTATAAAGTGAACGGATAAATATGCTTATCAGTATTGATCATGGAGTAACTACTAATCTGACCTCCACAGCCCTATTAATGGGCAATACGATATATCTTGGTAAGACTGGTTAACGGACTGTTAAGCCTCTAAAGACTCGTGATAAGTGTAACTGATCCGCGAAGCCACTACCGACGGGAGCCGGGGTCAACGGGTTCCTAAGGGTTTTCCGAGCCAGGGAGACCTATCCACGGACTAACTACTGCAAGCATAGCTTAACCTGATTGATCAATCCGTGCGGATGCCTGGTGAAGCCCTACGGAGGACGGGTCTGAGCAGTTGTGTTGCGATGTGTGCCGGGTACGATGCGCCAAATGTTATTGTGTCGGGAGTTTTGCCGTGGAGGGTCTCCAGGTTAATCTCCCTCTGGCGCAACATCGTTGGTCGTGTTATTGGGTTTAACATTGCATCACCTTTTTTTTCCGGGTGGAAAATCCTCATGGATGTCCGCCGCCCTGGAGCGGGCGACGCGGTCTGTCAAACTCTTAGTGACTAAAAACCACCCGGGTGTTCCGTCTCACACCTACACCGGGGGCTGCGAGAACTGCCGTTTTTCTTCCTATTAACTCATTTTTTTTTGTGTGAGCAGGTTTAATAAACTAGTGCGTTTGCATTTCTGCTTACCACCAGGCGGGATTGCGGTGAAACATTAGTTTATAATTATTAAAAAAAACTTCCTTCCTCATGTACAGATGATAAATCTATGACCCAGATTAAATTGTGCCAAAAAAAAAATCTACACACCAACATCGCTGACATTTCAAGCCAGCCATTCATTTCAACAAATATTGACACAGTTCCCGTTACATGCTGGCTGTTAGTTGGACCAAAGCGTACATTCAATTGATTTGTGAACGTTGAAAACTCTAAAATGGCGGACATTTTCCGCTGCAAGTGAAGCTACTCCCAAACCATATGACAGATATCACAAGATATCTTCCACTCTGACATTTCCGCGACCCGTCACACCTCCCGTTTGACATGTTTCCAATAAGGAACTTGCACAGATCTGATAGCCTACCAATAACTTTGGATCGAAAGGGGAACATGTGGGTTTTATCAGAATTGAGGACGTCTTGACAGGGGTCGAGTCGAATCTACAATCTTATGTTTTGATTGTGAGTTGATATTAGATTTTCCTAAAAGGGAAATGTTCAACTGATTCTATGCAATGCATTAAACTTTTAATGCAACCTTGTAATGCATTAAACCTTTTAAAATTAATGAGTTTTTGAATAACATTTTTTCTACGGCCATTTGGTAATGTACTTAATAAATAACCATAAGTCATATCTCAATAGTACTCATTGCCAAGCCGTGTTACAATGACCATTTCCACACGGGTAAACCATACTACAATGAAACTTTTCAAATTTTTTAATATGGCATCAAAAAATAAAGTTGTGTCACAACTTTATTTAAAAAAATAAAGTAGTGTACACTCATCTAAAGAGATAAGTAACAATGGCTGTCGGACATAGGTGAAGTTGAAATTGTTAATAAACTGTTTGTTTTCTAATAATAAAATAAAATTTTATCCGAAAACATTAATACTTTCTAACTTAACTTCAACAATATCTGATGCCCCTGGTTACCTATCTCCTTTGTTGACGGTACATCATAAAACACAATTATAATAAAACTTATTATTATGAAAGAAGAAACTAAGCAGGCTTACAACTTCAACATAATTTCCATATATTTTCTGAGAAAGATTTCTTAACCACACAATCAGATATTGAAAGAAAATATGATCGAGAAAAGTCATAAATAAGCTTCTTTCAGTTACACAATGATCTATTGAGTAGGGCCGAATGTTAGATTTCCCGTAATTTCCATTGGGAATACCCTACCATTTTTGTTTATTCAATAACGCTGTTTCTAGCCATTTCATATTTTTGGAACATTTTATATATTTTGAATTCAGAACTTTGGATACCTATCAAGTCATAGGTTATAGAAACTCGTTGTCATGCGGAACATAGACTGTAAAAAAGTTCAATTGTAAAAAAAAAAACTATTTAAGAAGTTTTTATCACAAACTGCAATTCGATAATAAAAAAGTAAGAAGTAATACCACGAGGCCATCGCTGCTCTCCCTATTACATTATACATCATTGTTTATTATTCATACATCAATTTAGTAGCTGCTTTATACCCCAAAGTTGGAGCAGTTATAGTTCCTAGTTCATGAT